>QLSS01000930.1:0-22265 GCA_024372645.1 Trichomalopsis sarcophagae | reverse complement strand
GCCACAAATTCGAAGTAACACCTTGTCATATTACGACAGAGAAGAAGGAAAAACATGCAAACCTTCTCATCATTCAAGATTTTTATATAGATGAGCATGAAGAAAATAATCGTGCTGATGAAGGTGACATGCCTAAATATCATTACGTTTGGATAAAAAGTATGTCTCGACTTTTGAGTTCTCAAGTGTCTAAAACTCATTTAAAATCTTACCATTGTGAAAGGTGTTTACAAATATTTTATACCGAGGAAATATTGAAAATTCATGAAAGCGATTGTAAAAATTTAAATAATTGTCGAATAAATTTACCTGATTGTAAGAATAATATTCTCAAATTCGAAGATTACAGTAAGAGTGAAAAGGTTCCTTTTGTTATTTATGCGGATTTTGAATGTTTATTGAAACCTACTGATAATGAGAATGCTTTCCAACTACACGAAGCATACAGCATAGGATACTTCATAAAATGCAGTTTTGATGATAGCTTATCTGGCTATAGATCATACAGAAGAAAAAATGAAGAAGAAGAGACAGCTGCAGCATGGTTTGTTCAAGAATTAAAGTCAATTAGTGAAAAAATTGACGTACTCTACAAGAATCCAAAACCAATGAGACTTACAGATTTAGAGGAAATATCTTTTCGGAGATCATCAACTTGTCATATATGGAAACCATTCACTAGTGAAGAACTTGCTGTACGAGACCATTGTCATCTCACAGGGCGGTAAGATTTCCTTCTCGATTATATTCGAAATAAAGTAAACGAAATTTTGTAATTCTAAGATACATTTTCTTCTTCTTCAGTTTCAGAGGTGCAGCTCACAATTCTTGTAACTTGAATTATAAGGATTCAAGATTCATTCCTGTGGTTTTTCATAACCTCAATTACGACACTCATTTTATTTTAAAGGAGATTGCTACTTCTACGTTGATGAGAGAACGAGTAAATTTAATACCTCACAATAAGGAGAAATATATTTCTTTTACAAAATACGTGGATGGCTGCAACATTAGTTTTAGATTCATAGATTCTTGGCGTTTTCTACCTTCATCATTGGAAAAGCTTGCATCATATCTGAAAAATGTACCAATACCAGTAAAGGAATTTCGATCAGATGGACTTACAGATGAAAAGATAGATCTCCTTCGACGAAAAGGTGTATTTCCATATGATTTTGTAAATGGATTAGATAAGTTGACGACTACAAAATTGCCAGAAAAGAATGATTTTTATAATAAGCTAACAGATTCTCAAATTGCTGAAGAAGACTATAAGCATGCTGTCCAAGTTTGGAATAAGTTCAATATTAGTACGTTGGGAGAATATGCAGATCTTTATCTGAAAACTGATGTTTTACTATTGGCCGATGTTTTCGAGAGTTTTCGAGAAACATCTCTTAAAGCCTATGATTTATGTCCCGCTCACTTTTATACGACTCCTGGACTAACTTTTTCAGCAGCTTTAAAAATTACAAAGGTAGAATTGGAGCTTCTTACAGATATTGACATGCTAATGTTTATCAAATCGGGCATTCGAGGTGGAATAAGTCAGTGTTGTAATCGATATGCCAAGGCAAATAATCCATATATGGGTTCTTCATACGATAAGGATCAGAAAACAAAGACTCTCTTATATTTTAATATCAACAATCTTTATGGATGGGCAATGGTACAGCCTTTACCAGTTGGAAAATTTGAATGGATTGATTATGAGAAAAATCCAAGTTTTTTCAATACACCACCAGATTCTGATATAGGCTATTTTGCTGAAGTTGACTTGGAGTATCCTGAAGAAATACATGATGATCATAGGGATTTACCTTTTTGCGCAGAACATCTTGCACCACCTGGTTCAAAGCAGAAGAAACTTCTCACGACTTTGAATGACAAGAAAAGATATGTCATTCATTATCGAGCACTTAAGCAGGTCTTACATAATGGACTTTGATTAAAAAAGGTGCATAGGATTTTGAGTTTTGAGCAGAGGGCGTGGCTCAAACCATAAGTTGAATTTAACACAGAAAAGCGAAAGCAGGCAAAGAATGAGTTTGAAAAACTCTTCTACAAATTGATAATTAATGCAGTCTATGGAAAGTGTATTGGACGAGAACGGAAACGTGTAGATGTGCGATTAGTAAATAAATTTACAGGCAGATACGAAGCAGAAGCACGCATAGCTCTGCCAAATTTTCACAGTTGTGCAATCTTCGATGAAAATTTGGTTGCCATACAGCTGAAGAGGACAAGTATTACAATCAAAAGACCAATATACGTTGGTCTCTCAATTCTAGATTTGTCAAAAACATTAGTATATTATTTTCATTATTCATATATGAAAAAGCGAGTTGGAGAAAAATGCAAACTCCTGTATACGGACACTGATATATGATTAATATATGAAGTTGAGGATGTAGATATGTATCAAGTATTGAAAGAAGATGTACATAAATTTGATACTTCTGATTATGATGAAAATAATCAGTTTGGAATTCCACGTGTTAATAAGAAAGTTCCTGGATTGATGAAAGACGAATGCTGTGGCAAGATTATGACAGAATTCATTGGTTTAAGAACGAAAATGTACAGTATTTTGATTAATGGAGCCGCGACAGTGAAAAAAGCTAAAGGTATAAAATCAAGTGTTGTAAAGAAATCAATCACGTTTGAAGATTATCGAAAATGCCTTCAGGATCTTGTTATTATAAAACGTGAGCAGTGTAATATTCGTTCAAAATTACACATTGTGCATACTGAAAAACGGGAATATGATGTTTTAGAGGAGTTTATGCACGAGTGGGATCCATCATTGGATAGGTTAGGAACTGAACAAGGAGAGAGAAATGATATATTACTAGAGGCTATGGAAGGGGCAGAAATTGTGGTGGGAAACGGGCTATATGAACGGACGAAACACGATGAAGAGCACAATCGAGAAATCGAAGCGAACAACCAATCTTGTGCAAAGAGACCAAGACTCACCTAACTCTAAAATAAGTAAGTTCTATTTCTTAGTTCTCTCTCTCTAAATTCTCACCTATAAGACATTTTTCACTAACTTTCATTCTTATTTTCACTTTTCAGAATGGATTTATCTGCACTCAACAAGATTGCTGAGCGCGAGTTCTTGCCTAAGAAGAAAGTCGCGGACTTGGAAAAAGATCATGAGTACATGGTGACTGCACTCAAGGAAGTAAAGACGAGATTCGGCACAAAGATCGTGGCTGAGATCGATGACAGCTTTCAAATATTTCTGCCCGGGAAGATCTCATCAGCAATCTTGAAAGATCAAGAATTTCTCAATAATCTCTCTAACACAGCAAATAAACTTAGTTTATTTATAACATATCAGGGTGGAACTTCTTTTAAGTTCACCACATGCTAAAATAATGAAATACAAAGACTGATACTTGTTAAATACTATTTATTTATTTCTTAAAACTTGTGTACAATTAACATGAATAAATACATTATTAAATATAATAACAATTGCTTTCTTATTTATTTAAACCTTGAATAATTTATACAATCTCATTTTTATTTATCCAACTATTATGCTTGTCACTAAAACCTAACCATTTAACATATACGCGTTTACCACTTTTCTTTAAAACTTTTTCTACTAAATAAATTTCCGGATACATAGTTTTATGAATTTCCGTTTCATAAAAGCCACCAGAGACGGGTTTATCATAATAATCTTTGAGGTGTTAAGTTACTGGATTTGTTTTTACAACTCGCGTTATTGTGAAAATTTCCGTTGACCAGTTTGGCGTATAACCTTTTTCAAAAACATTTTTTATCCTACTTATTCGTACTTTATCTCCTACTTTAAATTTCGGTTTTTTCACTGGCGACTTTTCATTTGGAAAATGTCTCTTGACTTCTCGCTCATTTGCCAGTGTAACATTTTCAGGCTCGATTCCTGTTGTCCGATGTTTTCTCGAATTGTATGCTTTGAGCAAGTTAGGTAGAATATCCAACCATTTATAGCTTCCTTGTTTGCTGAATTCTGTCCACATTGCATTTTTTAACGTTCTATTGAATCGTTCGCATATACTTGGATGAAGATTACTATGCGAAGAGTATAAGTGTATATTGTGCTTTTTCATAAGTTTTTGAAAAATTGAATTGTAAAATTCTTTTCCTTGATCAGTTTGTAGATTCTTCGGTACTCGTCCTTCTTTCAGTATTGACTTCATAGCTGTAGCTGTAGTGATATCATTACCACTCTTTGACTTGACTGGCACGGCCCATGCATACTTTGAAAATATATCTATGACAGTGAGTAAGTAATGAAAACCTTTATTCTCTTTAGAATATGGTATCATCTCTACAAGATCCGCTTGCCAAGTCTCATCTATTCCACGTATGTCATATTTTCTTCTCTTGTATCGCCGACGTGCTGGCTTGTGCAGCTCTTCAGCTACTCTTTGACGTTCCATCATTGTTTACAGTAGATGAAAATCCATCTGGAAATTCGTCTATACGAACTTTTAATTGTTTATTCACTTCTTCAATGATATAATCAATGCCAGAGTAATTGCGAAGAGTTGTACTATAAAGATAGCGCAATTTTGTATTCACTTCCAATTGCTGTTTTTCAACTTGTTGCTTATATTCTTCTATAACTTCACCAATTCCAGCAATTTTAGCAGCTATATAATTTATTTCAGTTTGTATAATAACTTTCAGTGAGTGCAAGGTGATTGCATCGTTTGGATGATTGGGCTGTCCTAGGTTGCAAAGTCGCTTATTTTCTAAATCAAAATCACCGTCCGGTGTAAAATTGAAACCAATGCCTGGAGGACCGCGACTCACTTGCGAGCCCTCAAGTTTTCTTCCAAACACATCGAGACTCATGGTAGTACTGATGCAAAGAAGAAAGTTGCATGTCAATATATATGCCCAGCTTCGCGTAATTCCTCAATAATCGACTGGATTTCATTGACGTGATTATTATTTATAGCTGATTGTTCGGCAATCAATAATCGAAGTCTCTCAGTAAGCTCGTTTGGATCATCCCAATAGACGAGATCAATGGAAGAATTTTTCTTAGCTATTTTATATTTAGGTATAAGTCCTGCTACGCTGCTGTTTACATTCTTTTTACGTGGAGTGCTGCGGAACATTGGTGCTAAAACATTCTTATATTTATTACTTCTCGACATTCGTATAGATTCATCTTTGCTGAATTTTTTCCGATGAGCATTTGTTGCTTCCAAAATCTTGCGATAATTTGCACGATCTGCTGAACTTAAAAGAAAATCATCCGGATATTTTTTAAATAGCAATTCCATTAGTCCATTCGTTTTAGGATAACTTTCATTTCTGACTTTGACATATTTATCATCAAATTCAATTTCTGAATCACCAATCATATATACTTCATCAACCTTTCGCACTCCGTATATATTATCAATGGTTCTACGGCTTTTATCTAGCATTGATAAAAAGTCTTCAGCTGATTCATTTTTTCCACTCGCGGATTTAAATGTAGAATTGGTTATTGTGTTAAAAACATCATCATTATTATCATTATCATCATACTCATAAACGGTATAATCCATTAAACTCGATCGATCGATTCTCATTCGTTTTTTACTGTTGTTCTGATCCAAAATGTGATTGGATGGTTGCTGTAGTGGACTTTCACTTTTCATCCCAACAAGTTTCTCAAGTGGTGTGATGATTGGTTTTAGAGTATCACTGATGACTTTTTCAAAATCATCTTTCTCCTGTTTTAATAAAGTGTATTTTTTCTTAATAGCCTCACGAGCTCGCAAGAGCTCACTAAGAACATTCTTCTCTTTAGTGAAGTCTGACATGCTTACGTGGCGATGTCTACAACTGAACTGTAAGTTTGAGACTCATAATTCCTTTTTTATTGCAAAACAGTCAAATCCTTTTCTGTATCTACCCTCATTCATCGGTCGATCTTTGTCAATAACGATGAATCCATATCTATCATTCTTCCAACATTCAGAACAAAGATTCCGAAATTCGTTGAAAGTTAAATCGGTATTCACATGATCTTCATAGATATGTTTAAGATTTACATCATCTTGTCGATAAATTACTAACAAATTGACATTATCTCTAATGAGATGTTTTCCTATATGAGCATAAGATTGACATAGATAGAAGCTATCTACACTCTTATGTCTTCCCATACAGAAGAATGCTCTGACATTATCCTGCTTCTCACATGCCATATCATCAAAAATCATTATTGAATTTGGAAGGGCTTCATCTGGAGATACTACAGATTCATGCTCACTGAACGGAAGATATGATACTCCATCAATCGGATCCAGAACACTTTTGAGAAATTGATACTTTGGCTGATTCAAGGATTTAGAGTATACATACAAATTTTCAAACCTAAGACCATTGGGGTGTGTTATTAAAGCCAATAAACTATTTGTTTTTCCACAGTTCGATGGGCCGCAGAAAACTGCTCGTATACTATCTGGTAGTAATTCCCCATGACGCTTTTTTCTCTTCTCTTTTCCAAAATCGAAATTTGTCACGGGGAGTTTGACGTTCTGCTCGGTAAAATCCATGTTCACTCAACAGAGTCAAATATAACATTGAGCTCTCGAAATATAAACGCTCGTTTTATATCATGAATGTCAGTTGTGAATCAACACTCGAAGAGAGATGATCATACACAAATCTCAGAAACAGCCGAAAGGCTATGGATTGCTTGATAAAGTTATTAATAACTTACCTGTTGAAATGCATCTTCCTGGATATCAATACTGCGGTCCCGGAACCAAATTGAAAAAGCGAATGAAAAGAGGAGATCCTGGCATTAATCCGCTTGATCAGGCTTGTAAAAAACACGACATAGCTTACTCCGATAAAAACGGAGATCGTAAAGCTGCTGACAAGATGCTTGCTGAGGAAGCTATGTAGCGTGTTAGAGCTAAGGATGCTAGTCTTGGTGAAAAAGCTTTTGCTTTTGCTGTTAGCAATGCTATGAAATTAAACGGAAAAACTGGAATGGGACTGAAATTTAATAAGTTAGTGACTGCAGCTAAAAAGTCAATGTCAACAAGTAAAAGTTCTCGCAAGGTTATTCAATCAGCCTTGAAAGGCGCACGTCAAGCTGTTAAAAGTGTAGGTGGAAAGAAAAAAGTTATCATTCCACGTGTTTTTACGCTTCCATCAAAAATTGGTGGAGTTCTTCCTTTTCTCATTCCATTGTTCGCAGGACTAAGTGCCACCGGTGCTCTAGCAGGAGGTGCTGCTGGAATAGCTAAAGCAGTTAATGATGCTAAAGCTGCGCAGAAAAATTATGAAGAAAGTAAGAGGCATAACGAGACCATAGAAGCTATTGCTTTAGGCAAAGGTCTTCATCTTAAGCCCTATAAAAGTGGAATGGGATTATTTATGAAACCTCATATCGGTTGTGGTCATCAAGTCAGAAGAAAAAAAAAAAAACTTCGATTTAACTTTGCCAAATCGTGCACTGACTGACTACGATCTAAAAAAATATGCTCATATGATGGAAATTTCAGATTTCCGTGGTGTTTTCATGAGAAATAATCTACCACCCGATGGTCCATGGCGTAATGAATCAGCAGTGGTAAACTTGGATGATTTTCAAAATAGTGGCACTCACTGGGTTTGCTATCGCAAACGTGGTCCTGAAGTACTTTATTTCGATAGTTTTGGTGATCTCAAACCTCCCAAGGATCTCATGATGTATTTTAACGTGAAGGAAGTGAAATACAATTACAAAAGATATCAAAATTTTGACTCATTGATATGTGGACATCTTTGTCTCTACTTCTTAGCTGGGAGACTATAAAAGAGATGTTCGCAGACAAATAGATTCATTAACATCAGATCAGTCATGGAAGATAGCTTCACTCTGAGTCTCTCAGGAAACTCATCTGTCTTAGAAGCGCAATATTTTCCTTCGATTGAACTGCCACAGCATAAAAATTTTGTCTTGGGATTAGTTGAACTTTTAACATTCAACTCTATTCCCAATGTTGACCATTCAAATAATAAACTTCATTTGAGCAAAAATAATATTATCACTATCCCTACGGGCAGCTATGAAATTGATGCTATAAATCAATTTTTACAAGAAACTTTGAAATCCAAAGGAATTGAATTTTCTTTGAAAGCTAACAACAATACTCTCAGAAGTGAAATTCTCTGCAGTCATCAGATAGATCTCAAACCTCGCGATTCAATAGGCCGTCTCCTTGGCTTCGCTCCTCGCATTCTCAAAGAGAACATTCAACACAGCTCTGATTTACCTGTGAAAATTTTGAGAATCAATGCACTCAGAGTAGAGTGCAACATTACTGCAGGTGCTTACATCAATAATAAGAAAGTTCATACAATCCATGAGTTCTTTCCCAGAGTGTCTCCAGGATATAAAATCTTAGAAGTTCCGTCTCATGTGATATATCTACCACTCAGTGTCAAGTGCATAGATCATCTACAAATTCGAATTGTAGATCAGGATGGAAATTTGGTGAATTTCCGAGGAGAGGAAATTACTATTAGACTTCACATCAAATCTGTATAATGGGTATCGTTTACAATTCTGGAACATATATAAGTCACCCATCATGTCAACCAGTCATCAGTCGACCAAAGAAACTCAAACCGTTAACACGGAAGAGCATTCAGTTTCTGAATAGCCTAGGACTAAAAGTTCGTGGAAAAAATTCACGTGTATAATTCTTTGTTGCTTCCAGAAAAATGGACGAAATTCTAAGCATTCAATCAGGTGTCGTCTTCGATGAGTCTATTGCTCATTACGAGGTACACGTCCATCAACCATACTCATCATTAAGCTTTGATAATAGTGATGAAATTCGTATTTCTATACAACATCAAGATCTATGCCTCTTACCATCGCGTAGTTCTATCCACGTATGTGGGAAATTGAAACTAAAAGATGGTTTAACAGCACCAACTAAAACTAAATTCGTGAACAATGACATTTGTCATCTGTTTGATGAAATTCGTTATGAAATTAATGCTGTGGAGATTGATAAAAGTAAAAATGTCGGTTTGAGCAGTCTCATGAAAGGATGGACTTCATTTAATTCGAATCAGAATAAACTTCAAATCAATTGGAGAAACCTCGTTTTGCAATTCTCGGACTACAAACAAAGAGAAAAGCTACAAGAACTGCAAATGCCAGTAGATTTGATCATTGTGAGATAAGTGAAGTGAAACTTTTCTTAAATTCACAATATTATCCATACAGCAATATGAATCTCGATATATGTAACAATCAGTATGCAATTCTCTATGATATGTATGCTAATTTTCAAAAATCATACTATGGAAGAGATCCGCAGCCGTTGCTGACAAAGCCTATGTTCATCAAGAATGAACCACTCATAGTTATTGACTGTTCACGACAAAACGAATCTCTCAAGAGCGCTCCTGTCGATGTACGTCTGGAGTTTGAGGCTAAAAAAGATTTTCCTGCTCACACTTCAGCATACTGCCTAATCTTACACGATCGGGTCGTTCAGTACAATCCTATCAGTGGGAATGTCAAGAAGCTCGTCTAGGCTGCACCAAAAAAATGGAGTATGCTGTAGACATGACTGGTTTCAAGCAAACCGAAGAAGATTATATTCTAAAGGAAATAGCAATCATACCTCTTAACAAAAATAGTGATCCTGTTTTTCTAATATTCAAAAATCCCTTCTCATGGAAAAAACTCTCAGACAAAATGCAGAGGGAAAACAATTGGCTTAAACATAATTATCATGGCATCAGGTGGAAAACAGATGGACATCAATACTCTCAAATTGGAAACTTGCTTCGTGACGCTCTCCATGACGCATCAAAAATTTTTGTCATCGGTGCATTAAAACAGAAATGGCTTCAACGATTCAAATTTTCCGTCTACAACATTCAACAATATTGCTATCCATCAAAACCATCTTTCAAGTGCGTCACAGTTTGCACAAATCATAATCCAATCTATAAGACTGCCTGCGCACTTCACACTGTCAAACTTATGAAATTATTCTATCAGTCATGCAAACATTTGTAAGAAAAAATTAAATAAATAAATAAAAAAATAAATAGTAGAGAACACTATAGGCATTCTGGCTCATTTACGGTTTCTGGCTCACTTTGAGAAAGGGGGTGAGCTAGACTCCGTACGTATTCTGGCTCACACTGAGAGAGGAGGGGGTGAGCCAGAATCCGCATGAGCCAGTATGCCTATAGCCTATCTACTATTGCGGCGTGTCCGTAATTTGCATAGGTTGTTTGGTTTTGACTCGAACTAGTTTTATTAATTGACATGTGAGGTATTTACGTATGAAATTTTGTACATCTTCTTTAATATTTTCTCAATAATATCTTTGTTTAATCCGTTTATAAGTTTTATTGACTCCCTTGTTCCCTCCTATGGCTGTATCGTGTAATTCTTCCATGATTCTAGCTCTATCTCTTTTAGCTAGCTTAGCTATATATTTAATTATTCCCAAGCAAATTATAATTTTTACTGGTATTCCCTTCAATATATGTCTTAATTTAATTAACACATCGTCCCATAATACGTTTTCAATATCCTTGCTCTTAGCAATGCTAATCGAACAAATATTCTCTTTTTCAATCAATGTCTTTAAAACCTTGAATGCAATGATTACATTATTGAGAATCTCAGTAGTACTTAAGGCTTGTTTGCCGCGTGTAACGATAGCGATATGTAGTTTATTATTTCTATTCGTGATTTTAATTTCTCCGGCTTCTAACTCGGAAAATCTGGGTAATTCATTACGCGTGTGCAACTGTCGGGCTCCATCGTCACTCGACGTTCCGTCCGAAGTTATAAAATAAATGTAATTATCTTTTCGCATAAATAATTGTTCTTTACATTCAACAAATATCTTTCCATATTTTCTTTCTTTATTTATAAGAGGTTCAACGTTTTCGTTTTCTTTTTCTATATTTGACTGTATTGGGAATTTTAATTGGTTACTTTGCGTATTTTCTAAGTCATTGTCTGGCTCATTGGTTGTGTCGACTTTTTCGGCGTTATAGTTTTCAGATACATCCTTTTTTTGGTTTTTATCACGAGGAATTTTAGTACGTTTTGGTCGGTTTTCTCGATAGTTCGGTAGTTGTATTTTTTCTGTTCTGGCACGTGTCTCTACTACTAGTACAGATTGCTCCTGCTGTGTCTCCTCGGACCGCTCGACAGGGTTTCTCGAGAGAGCATCTGCGTTCACATTAGCTTTCCCGTATTTGTACACTATATCGTAGTTGTAAGCGTTTAATTTAATTCTCCAGCGACTTACTTTTGACGTTAAATCGGTTGAATTTTTGAACCAGATCAAAGGTTTGCAATCCGTGACAATTGTAAAGTGTCTTCCGAGTAAATAAGGTCTAAATTGCTACACAGAATATAATATTGCTAAGGCTTCACGAGAGTATGAGTCGTACCTGCTTAAACCATGAAGGCTCCTACTAGAATCCCACTGTTAAGTCACAATTCCGATCTATAATTATTTATTGAGCAAAATCACACATGGATTCGATATAATTGCCTTGTAGTCCCCACGTGGTAACAACATGAAAATACTATAAAAACCACATAGTTATCACATGAAAACAATGTGGGACATTTTACGTGGGAATGTACTATTTCTCAACTCATAAGGTATAAAATATATCTTTTTCATCTCTGAAATGAAAATAGTAAAGCCTATTTTTTAGATTGTTACAAATTTCATAATTAATGTAGAAAATAAGCTTATAACCAATATTTGCAGATCCATATGTCATTAAAAATAAAAAAATTAATTACCAACAATTTTTACTAAATTGTGAATGACTCAAAATGCACAATCACCTACTCAACTTTATACATGATAAAGGACCTTTCATAGATTTCTTGGAAAAAATTCGGTGTGCTACTTCAGACTCGGGAGAAGCGTTTCCAGCACTCGTATACGTTTCGTGCTGAATGCATCATTCTCTCTCCAAATAATAGCTTACCTTCTCCCGAAGTTGTACAATGTACTATTCCTACATTGAACGTTTCATCCACGTTCTCACAATTCCCAGATAAACTGCGGGGACACAATTTTCAAACAGAATTACTAAAATAAACTTATCAAACTATTGAGGAAAATTAGAAATTTTTTTCTCCAGCGTTCATCTATTTTCTAGGATTCTAAGAAAAAACACAATGTCTTTTCTAGGTTTCCCAGAAAAATCAAAAATAGTTTTTCTTGGATACACAAAAAATTCTTCATTAAATTTCTGGGATCCCAGAAAAGTAAATAATTAGTTTTCTAGGATCCCAGAAACATGTGTTACACCTATAACTTTTCTAGGACGTACTAGAAAAGCCTAAACATCCTAGAAAAGTAGGTTGTATACGAGAAATCGTCCTAGAACCGACTGTTTTGTGTGCGTGTATAAATAAATGTACCGTGGCTTCCCTGAACTACTGCAATAGCAAGTGCCTAAGATAACTGAAAAATGTGAGCAATAAAGCTGTAGATGTTAAAACGAAAATTATTGAGTGCTTAGTTACCGAAAAGAAAATTCAAACAAAAAGCTTATACATAAACAGAAAAGAAGAACTAATTAACAATTGCTTAAACAGTGAAAGTGCTATGCTAACTGAAACTGTATTAAAACATTAACACGAAGGTATATGTGAGGTTAGGAAAGACACATTTAAAAATCCTAAAATTAAAATTGTGGGAATCGATAACTATAGTAACATGGAAATGGAGGACATAGAAACAAAAGCAGTTTTATCAACCTAACTACAGTACTAATGACTCTATGAATATAAAGCCATGTTACAATTATGGAAGATTTTGGCACAACGGTAACAAATGCATTAACAACTCTGCATGCCTCAAGGGCGCAAAAAAGCACAATAAGACCAGTACCTGCACAAACAACACCATTAAGTGTCTAAATTAGGTATTGGTCTTGTGCTTTTTTGCGCTCTTGAGTCGTATACTCTGCAGTTCTGGTAGCCAACAAAAATCCTACTTTTTTTCTTCTTAAAAAATTCGTATATGTCAGCAGGAACCCCCATTAGTACTGTAGTTAGGTTGCTAAAACTAAGCACTCACGAACTTTCTTTTTAACATCTACAGCTTTATTGCTCACATTTTTCATAGTTGTCGTAGGCACTTTCTTTTGCATTAGTTTAGGGAAGCCTGTAACTTCTGCATACGAAAAACTAGACACGACACTTTCATTTATATATATATTATGGCTTATCGAATTTTTGTACGCAATTTGGCGACTTGCAATAGTGCGGAAATATTAGTACTTATATCAAATAGAACGTCCGTAAAATTTGGGTCCATAAGGTCAATTGCTTCCGCTCTGTCTAAGGTCGCCGAGAATGATGAGTTTTTCAAAATTACCACATTTACGTTGAACATTTTTTTTGTTTTGCTTCTTACAAACTTAAGAAAAAAATGTTCTTATACATCATTTTGTAAAATACTTTACTTCTTGTTGAAAAATCATTGAAGTGTTGAATTTAATATTTTCAACTTTAATTTCTGAAATTTCAATAATTTATCAACAAGAAGGAATGCGTTTCGCAAAAAAAGTATCAGAACATTTTCTTCTTAAATTTGTTTAAAAAATTAAAAAAAAAAATTTTAATCAAAAATGTGCTAATTTTAGACTTTTCCACTTTAGACAGAGCGGAAGCAATTGACTTTATGCGCCCAAATTTCAGAGATGTTCTATTTGATATAACTACTAAAATTTCCGCACTATTACGAGTCGCCAAAGTGCGTACAAAAATGTGATACACCCTAATATATATATATACCTATGGCACACTTTGGCACACTTTGGCATACTTTGACACACTTTGGCATACCTAATTATTTCCACTAGGGTTTATCTATAAATATTTTTATCCCCAAACATCAACATTAAAATATTTATTTATATGTATATAAAAAAAAAATAATTCACGTATTGACATAGCTGTGTACAAAGATTTTCTCACTCTTGTACAAAATTAAAAGTGCAACTTCTAGAATCTCAAAATGATTGAAATTTGTGTAACTCATATCTTGACGATAAGCATATATGCACCATCACCTCACATAAAAATGCATAACTAATAAAGGTTTAGATAACATTATATCTTGTTTCTTACGTAAATTTTCTCTGGCCAAATGTAAAAATAAAAATCATATAATTAATAATGGTATTGTAGGAGCTTTTAAAATTATTAGTTTATTTTTGAAAGTATATATAATTTATTTACTCTGTTCTGTGACATATGTATGTATCTTAGTAATGCAAGATCAAATTTTTATGATTTTTATGCTATTTATCCAGTGCAAGCAATGAATTGTCAATTATATATTATCGGAAAACTGCATTTCAATGAGTTATTAAAAATATGCCTATTTATAGTAAGGAATACCCACCCTGGTAAAAATAACTTATTAAATCCGTTTCAAAAGGTAATAGGTTTTAATTGGATTTCTTAATCGGAAATTATTCAATTAAAACCAATTTAATCGATTAAAATCTATTTAATCTGATTATAACTTTTAGTCGGTTTTAATCGGATTCAAATAGTTGTATTTTTCAACAAATTAACATTTTATTTTTACCAGGGCATGCAATATCAACTTTTTATTGCAAAAATGTATTTCTTTTTCTGCAAACTAACTCTAAAAATCTGTTGGTGGTGAGCGTTGCACATAAACATATTGTTGTTAGGCATATAGTGGTATTTAAATCATATTTTAGCATCATAAACTGCTAAATTGATTTTTAGCATAGAGGCTTATACTTGTGATATTACGGCACTTGTACAAGTACTTTGGGACTAAAAAGAGGTATCTCCAGGAATTATTTGGTCAGGATCCGGATGATCGAACCCTCTCAAATCCTGATTTTAAGGTTTAAATGGCTTATAAGGTACGTATAATATATATATATATATATATATATATATATATATATATATATATATGTGACTGAAAGTATTTTTAATGAAAATTGAAGAAAATTATACAAAAAAAGCATCTGTATGTTATATCTAAGAATGCTTCCCTGAGGAGCTATAAATTAATTAAATCATGCTAATAACCCAAAAATTTCCAAAATTGACATATTTGGCACCATGCCGTTTTGGAATAAAGTAATTTAAAAATCTGAAAAAAATCAGGGGCATTGGAAACACTTTTTAGAACATATTTACCCCGGGTTACAGAAGAAAAAAATGTTGGCCGGCTGATCTCACAGAGAATCACCCATATATATATGTATATATATATACGAAAGCTAAAGGTTCCCACTCGTTCGAGAGTGATTTCTGCTCTAAAACGGCGCCCATCGCTACGTCAGAAGCATCTGTAACGAGGCGAAGCTCTGCACCACAGCGAGGATGTACAAGCAAGGAAGCATTGGCAAAATCAGATTTGATTTGCTCGAAGGCTTTGCTGGTTTCTGCAGTCCATTCGATTGGACGCTTGTCATTTTTGCGTGAATCGCGAAAGTACGCGTTAAGAGGGACTTGGGCCTCAGCCGCATGAGGGAGGTTGCGGTGATAAAAGTTCACCAAGCCGAGAAAGCGACGCAGCTCCACTACAGTGCTGGGTTTGGGAAAGTTCAACACCGCTCTGACCTTCTCCTGAGTAGGACGAATGCCTTGCGAGTTGATTGAATATCCTAAAAATACAAGTTCCTCAACAACAAATGTACACTTATCGACATTAATGCGCAAACTAAATTTGTTTAAACGTTCGAAAACTATACGCAAGTGTTCGAAGTGTTCTTCTACGGATTCTGAGGCGATCAGAATATCGTCAATATAGATAAATACAAATTTCAGATCTCCTAACACTCTGTTGATGTACCTTTGGAAAGTTTGGCTGGCATTGCGCAGACCGAAGGTCATGTACATGAATTCAAATAAACCGAAGGGCGTGATAATCGCAGTGTTTTCAATGACTTCGGGGGCGATAGGAATCTGATTGAAAGCTTTTAAGAGATCTAGCGAAGAAAAAATTTTCTTTCCATGCAACTCACTGGTACAATCGTATAAGTGCGCTGTAGGGTATTTGTCAGGGACGGTCTGCGCGTTTAGAGCACAGTACACGCCACAAGGACGATAAGATCCATCTTTTTTTAAGGCCATGTGTAACTGGCTAGCGTAAGGACCGCTGCCAGGCCTACAGATGCCGGCATCCTGCCAGGCTTTGAATTGAGCTTTCGCTGCTCTGAGCTTTTCCGCGGAAAGTCGACGTGGACGCTCAGAGACAGGAGGGCCTGTGGTATAGATGTGGTGAACAATGTCCGGTTTGAACTGGGGGTCATGCGGACCTGAGCCAGTTATTTTCGGAAACTGGGCTAACAGCTGAGCGCATTTGGAGCTGGAAGCTACCGAATGGATTCCGAGAACTGGAACTATTTTGATTAAACCTACGGATGATAGTGACGTAACTGAGTCAACGAGACGACGGTTGCGAATATCTACAGTTAAACCGTAGTGGTATAAAATGTCAGCCCCGATGATCGCATGAGGCACGGACGCGATAACAAAATTCCACGAGATGGGACGGTTTAGACCTAAATCTAGCAATAGGAACGTTTCCCCAAATGTGTCAATAGTCGTGTCATTGGCCGCATAAAGCTTGCGAGATGAGGGTTTTGAATTGACTTTGTAACTGGCTGGCAGAACAGAGATTTCTGCGCCCGAATCTATAAGAAACCTGCGACCTGATTTTAGGTCCTTAAGGGTGAGACGTTTCGAATCGGAGGAACCATCCCCTGACGTCTCAGCAAGGAAAGGTTCATTTAGTTTTTTGAAGCCCACTTAGAGTACTCTGTACACCACTTCTTGCATGAAGTGGGACTGTCTGGATACTTTCTGTGTGCGAAACACAGTCCTGATGAATGTCGAGAACTGGAACGCGAACGTGAAGGACGTTTGGATTCGCCTGAATTGGAACCTGATCGATCCTCACATTTGGAAGCTTTAAACGAGTTTTCTAGCTTTCCTAATCTAGTGGAAACTTTGTCGAAGGAGTCAGCAAGGCGCTTGACTTCTGAAGCTAACGACGCGATGTCTGAATTGACATTGACCGCAGACAAGCGAGAATCAGACGGTGAGTTCTCAACAATTTTGTCTGCCAAGGTCGCTAATTTGTTGAGATCGCTGATGTCGGAAGCGAGAACGATTGCTCTGTGATTGGGCTGAAGCTGTTCAAGAAAGACAGATCTGATAATTGCGTCATCGCATTTGGCGCCGTCGTCTAAGCTTCTGAGCCTGTTTAAAATGAGTGATGGTTTGCCATCATTAAGGACTTGGCCTTTGAGAAGCCTACGAAGCTTGCTCTCTGCCGAGGCCGCAAAAGAAGAAACTAATCTCTGTTTAATCTGCGTGTAAACGTCAGGAGGTTGGGGATCTGTGAGAGCAATGTCTCTAATGGCAGTCATTGCCTCATGATCTAACGCTGCGATAATGTGATCCGCTTTGGTTCCCTCAACCGTTATGTGCGCGTGACGAAACGAGGCTTCAACCTGTGTAAACCACATGGCTGGATCCGCCTTAATAAACACCGGGAGTTTTGGCGTACGGTACGCCTCAACACGACCGGGTGCCTGGTTCGCAGCAGCCCTGGCCGCATCAAGCTCTGCCTGCAGGCGATCTGCTCTTTCCTCTGATGATTCCGGCATTTTATGGTCTACTACCTATCTACGTCGCAATACGTAGTACAAATTATCCTAGTGCACGCACGCAGGCGTATCACAAATGTGAGAAAAGCTAACTTAAAACTAGAACTAACCTAAAATTTACGATCAACGTGCGCAGACGAGATCGTGAACAAGAATGCACGCCCGGTTACAAATTCTTAATATTAAAACGCCGCTGCGTGAAATTCGCGACGGTTGGGGAACCGCTACTCTAATTAAATTCGGCGAAGAGTGAGCGCTGAGCGCAACCCGCGCGAGCACGCGCCTAACAGCTGCAACCCGTGATGCACGAGCGCCGCGCCTGAATACCGCAACCCGTGAGACGCGAGCGCCACGAGAAAACCGCGCGCTAAAATCCAAGATGGCCGCCCAATTCTCGGAAGCGAACCAAATTCAATTTGAATGAATTCTTGGAATCGAACTTAAAGCTAACACTGAGATACCTTGCGAGAATGCGCTGAATGCCGCTGACGATGCTTGAAGACTCGTAGATGATGTCCAGGTCGAACTGCTGCGAGATGTGCGCCGCCGACCGACGAGAAGTAGCTGGTAGTGATGCTGCAGGAGATGGCTGCGAGGCGGTCGCCTTGAGAGGCTGACCGCGGCTGAAAAGCCGCTGAAGAGATGATCGGCGAAGCCGGAGAATGCGGTCGCCTGGAGAGGCTGACCGCGGCTTATGATGCCGCTGAAGAGCTGGACGGTGATGCTGCACAGGCGGTCGCCTGCTAGGCTGACCGCGGCAAGGACGCCGTCGAGACGCTGCACTACGTTGCTGCAGGGGCGGTCGCCTAGAAAGGCTGACCGCGGCGTGAACGCCGTTGACGAGGAAGAACTCGAAGACTGGATAAGGCGGTCGCCTGAGAGGCTGACCGCGGCAACAAGGCCGCTGAAGAAAATGATGAGCACGGCAGCGGTGCACGGCGATCGCCTAGTCAGGCTGACCGCGGCAAGAAAGCCGCCGGCGTGGATGATGCAATTCCGGAAAAAGCGGTGTTCCTGGAGACGGCGGGGCGAGAGTCCACTCGCTCGTCTTCTTGAAGTCGGGGTCACCAATGTAGGATTATGCGTCTGGGATGACGATACCGAGAGTCCTACTCTCTCGAGGATGGGGTCCAGGATGAATAAAGGCCGCCAGCTTCCTCTGGAATAACACTTTCTTTATTAGAATATCTCGTCTTGTCGGAACAGCTGCCTCGAACGTTATGCGGCTCGCAGGCCGCGACATGCGCTCGTTCGTTCTCTCTCTCTCGCTCTAGCCAACATGGCCGACATCCCCACTCCTGGCTTACACAGGGCTACCAAGGGAGCTCCCCACACACGTACGCCGCTCACGCCACCTGTCGCGTCTTTGCTGAGTCGCTCGCCCGCTGCCGCACTCCGGCAGGGTTGGCGACCGGAAGTGCAGAAAACGCACCAAGCGGCTCACTTCAGACCGCGCGGAGTACAGAATGAATTTCTATAGTCCATTTTGGGAGAGTTGCTCTTCTGCTGTACGCGGATCCAGAGCATGCGCAGTGGCCTGCTCCGCGGCCACGCTGTCATTGGCGCTCCGCACTCGCGCGCAATTTGAAAAAGATGGAGGGCGGGGCTTTGCGTCAGCCTCTTTTCTGTTAGTTAACATCTTAATTAACATGAAAAACTCTTTGTGTACTAAAAAAAAACAATTAGAAAGCTACACAACGATTTTCACATAGGGAAATACGTCAGTAGGTAGCTTATATACAAGTAAACCCCCGTGACTATGCAAACGAATTTATAAACACTATCAGGCCAAAACCTAAATATTAACAAATAATGTTTAAGCTTAAACAAACTTAATTTAAACTAAAAGCCACCACACCCTTGCGATAAACATATGCTACTTTCAATCTTTCTGCTCCAACGACGTTTGTGGCGGTGCAGTCTACGTCGTTGCTCAGTAATCTCATGCTCCCGGGTTCGAGTCTGGTATACGGCATATTTTTTTTTCTTTTTTTTCTAATTATAAAATTTTCAGTATTAAATGCACTATAAAAAACAATACAATTAAATTCGTTAAAATAATTATACAAATTATATTTTATGTATAAATAGCTCTACTCGTCAGAATTGTAGCACGTATTAAGAAAACAACATTATTAAAAAAACACATTAAAAAAAAAGCAATTGGAACCTAAATAATGCTATGGCAACATATGCTACTTTCAATCTTTCTGCTCCAACGACGTTTGTGGCGGTGCAGTCTACGTCGTTGCTCAGTAATCTTATGCTTCCGGGTTCCAGTCCGGTACCCGGCGAATTTTTTTTTTCTTGCTTTTTACTTTCTTATAATATATGCAGTATAAAATGCACAACCACAAGTTAATAGAGCACTATTTTAGCCATTTTTATTTGAAAAAAAATTTTTATTTTTATATTTAAATTTAAAAAACAATACAATTAAATTATACGTTCTACAATTCTAACGAGTAGAGCTATTTATACGTAAAATATGATTTGTAAAATTATTTTAAAGTATTTAATTGTATTGTTTTTAATACAAAAACATATATAATCAGTGTTACTGATTTACTTCAAGGCCCCTTGTACGATCCTAATTTAAATAAAAATGGTTAAAATAGTGCCCTATTAACTTGTGGTTGTGCATTTTATACTGCAAATTTTATAAGAAAGTAGAAAAAAATAAAAAAAAATTCGCCGGGTACCGGACTCGAATCCGGAAGCATAAGATTACTGAGCAACGACGTAGACCGCACCCAGAGATTAGAGGAGAGACTGTCGAATTTGCGCATCCACAGTTCGCGGTAGTTTCAACCAACGCCAAAAACTATTCGGGCATATTATTGGAATAAAAAGAATGTTTAAACAACAACATAAGTGTAAAAAAATTAGAATCTAAAACTTTTGAAATCTCATGATTGAGAACTTTAATTTTTTAGAGGGATTATGGTTAAACGGACACAAACAAGTTAAGCTTAAGCTTAAACAAAGCTAAATTAAACTAATATGCCACCCCAGCCTCCCGATAAACATATGCTACTTTCAGTTTTCATATGTCAACGACGATCGTGGCGGCGCAGTCTACGTTGTTGCTTACTATTCTTATGCACTCGGGTTCGAGTCTAAGTCTCAGCAATTTTTTTTTTTCTACTTGCTGATAAAATATATAATACAATTTTAAATAAATTTAAATTATCTTATTAGTACGATAACGTTTTATAAAATACATTGATATTACAAAAAAATTATTAATTTGTATTCCTATAATTCAAGAAGTTTCATTGTATACTTTTTTTCATAAACGATTAAGTAAATTATACCGATATTTATTGCAGGCTCACCGTATACTTTCCTAAATTGAAATATAATTGCAGAAGCAGAATGGCATATTGCGTTATTATTGTATACTGTATATATTATCAGCAAGTAGAAAAAAAAATTTGCTGAGACTCGGACTCGAACCCGAGTGCATAAAAATACCAAGCAACAACGTAGACCGCGCCGCCACAAACATCGTTGGAGCAGAATGATTGAAAGTAACATATGTTTATCGCAAGGGTAGGGTGGCCTTTAGTTTAAATTAAGTTCGTTTAAGCTTAAGCATTATTTGTTAATATTTAGGTTTTTAGAGCTGATAGTGTTTATAAATTCGTTTGCATAGTCATGGGGGGTTTACTTGTATATAAACTACCTACTGACGTATTTCCCTATGTGAAAATCGTTGTGTAGCTTTCTAATAGTTTTTTTTTTTTTTTAGTACACAAAGCGTTTTTCATGTTAATTAAGACGCTCGCGAATAACAGGTTTAAACGTCATAATATTTTTTACTATATGTAAATCAAATAAATTACACGATGCATTATAAAATATATTTCAAATTCGAATTGTTTTGATATGACATTTTCTAAAATTTGATACACATTATCATACTATATTTTATGATGTCATGGCATATATAAAGTAACATATATATTATACAATAAATATTCGTATAAATTTCATTATATAATTAATATTATTGATTCATAATCCTCTACATTATATTAACGTTCTTTATTTAAAAAAATGAGTTTTCTGTAAAAATTTTAGCGTGTGTTGAAATTTTTAATCATCCTTTATTTTTTACTGCTAGAATTAATTTAGTTTATTGTAATCACATTATTGGATTTATACGTTAACCAGCATAAAAATTTAGCACTTGCATGAAAGAAAAGCCGGGCACCATATGGGGGCGGATAAGTAATCATAACTATTTTTACTTGGTACATTATATATTCGTACGTTTGCATAAGTCTATAAGTATGTTCACGTACACTCGTCGGACAAAATAACTTTGAATCGCGTGCCACAATATGGCCGACGCTAGGTCGGTACCAAACGAATTACTGAAGCGGCGATCTAATCTAATCTTTCCGACAGAAACTCAGTTAACACTGATAGCACCGGCCATAATGCGGCGCGCGATTCGAAGTTATTTTGTCCAACCAGTGTACGTTCCCCTCTATTGGAAAATCTCACATGAAATCTCATAATGTCGTAATAAATTTTCAAATCGTACCAAATCACATGTAAAC
>QLSS01000929.1:0-22311 GCA_024372645.1 Trichomalopsis sarcophagae | reverse complement strand
TAAACATTTTTATTATAAAATTATGCCAAAAAATATATGTTTTCAACTTGTAAAAAATAGGGGATGCTACTCTTACTCTTCAAATCACCATGAAATACTTGCTCTTTTTGTAAGAAATAACCTCCAATTTGTTTCATTGAAAAATTTTAATTTTAAGCCGAGATATTTAAAAAAAACGCTTTTTGGGGGTTAACTTTAGGGGAGGTTTTTACCCCTTAAAAGTGAAAATTAGCCGATAAAAAAAAATACGTGTCTCTTATTTTTTCATGTTCTACAACATATATGAAAATCATCAAAATAGGCGAGTTCGGGTTGGGTACCTTTCCTTGTAAGAAGTGAAATTCTCTGCAGTCATCAGATAGATCTCAAACCTCGCGAATAGGCCGTGTCCTTGGCTTCGCTCCTCGCATTCTCGAAGAGAACATTCAACACAACTCTGATTTACCTGTGAAAATATTGAGAATCAATGCACTCAGAGTGGAGTGCAACATTACTGCAGGTGCTTACATCAATAATAAGAAAGTTCATACAATCCATGAGTTCTTTCCCAGAGTGCATCCAGGATATAAAATCTTAGAAGTTCCGTCTCATGTGATATATCTACCACTCAGTGTCAAGTGCATAGATCATCTACAAATTCGAATTGTAGATCAGGACGGAAATTTGGTGAATTTTCGAGGAGAGGAAATTACTATTAGACTTCACATCAAATCTGTATAATGGGTATCGTTTACAATTCTGGAACATATATAAGTCAGCCATCATGTCAACCAGTCATCAGTCGACCAAAGAAACTCAAACCGTTAACACGGAAGAGCATTCAGTTTCTGAAAAGCCTAGGACTAAAAGTTCGTGGAAAAAATTCACGTGTATAATTCTTTGCTGCTTCCAGAAAAATGGACGAAATTCTAAGCATTCAATCAGGTGTCGTCTTCGATGAGTCTATTGCTCATTACGAGGTACACGCCCATCAACCATACTCATCATTAAGCTTTGATAATAGTGATGAAATTCGTATTTCTATAAAACATCAAGATCTATGCCTCTTACCATCGCGTAGTTCTATCCATGTATGTGGAAAATTGAAACTAAAAGATGGTTTAACAGCACCAACTAAAACTAAATTCGTGAACAATGGCATTTGTCATCTGTTTGATGAAATTCGTTATGAGATTAATGCTGTGGAGATAGATAAAAGTAAAAATGTCGGTCTGAGCAGTGTTATAAAAGGATGGACTTCATTTAACTCGAATCAGAATAACATGCTAGAAAACGCAGGCTGGCTTGGTGATGAAGAAGATACCAAAACGTTTGTCAATGAAAAGGGAAACTTTGACGTAGCGATTCCGCTGAGTATAGTTAATATGAAGAATGAGCACATTCTTACAAGATCGAGAAGCGACTTAAATACAATAATCCAGAATGGAACTACATCATCTGGCGTAACTACTTATGAAGATTGTGAAGTAAAAATAACAAAGATAGAATGGTTAATGCCATATGTTATTGCATCAGATAAACAAAAAATCCAGCTATTGAATTTCATTGGTAAGGATAACCCCATCTCTATGTGTTTTCGTTCTTGGGGATATTTGAATATCCTCTTCTTCCAAGCACGAATAAACACGTCTGGACAGTGAAAACTTCAAATCAATTGGAGAAACCTCGTTTTGTAATTCTCGGACTACAAACAAAGAGAAAAGCTGCAAGAACTGCAAATGCCAGTAGATTTGATCATTGTGAGATAAGTAATGTGAAACTTTTCTTAAATTCACAATATTATCCATACAACAATATGAATCTCGACATATATAACAATCAGTATGCAATTCTCTATGATATGTATGCTAATTTTCAAAAATCATACTATGGAAGAGATCCGCAGCCGTTGCTGACAAAGCCTATGTTCATCAAGAATGAACTACTCATAGTTATTGACTGTTCACGACAAAACGAATCTCTCAAGAGCGCTCCTGTCGATGTCTGGAGTTTGAGGCTAAAAAAGATTTTCCTGCTAACACTTCAGCATACTGCCTAATCTTACACGATCGCATCGTTCAGTACAATCCTATCAGTGGGAATGTTAAGAAGCTCGTCTAGGCTGCACCGGAAAATGGAATATGCAGTAAACATGACTGGTTTCAAGCAAACCGAAGAAGATTATATTCTAAAGGAATTAGCAATCATACCTCTCGCAGAAAATAGTGCAGATCCTATTGTTCTAACATTCAAAAATCCCTTCTCATGAAAAAAACTCTCAGACAAAATGCAAAGGGAAAACAAATGGCTCAAACATAATTATCATGGATTCAGGTGGAAAACGGATGGACATGACTACTCTCAAATCGGAAACTTGCTTCGTGACGCTTTACATGATGCATCAAAAATTTTTGTAATGGGTGCATTAAAACAGAAATGGCTTCAACGATTCAAATTTCCTGTTCACAATATTGAACAGTATGGCTATCCGTCAAAACCATCTTTTAAGTGCGTCACAGTATGCACAAATCATAATCCAACCTATAAGACGACCTGTGCATTGCACAACGTCAAACTCATAGAATTGTTCTATCAGCATAAACTGTAAAATAAAATAAAAAATAAAAAAAAATTAAATAAAAGTAGAGAACGTTATAGGCATTCCAAAACATAATAGAGAGAGAGGAAAATGATCCCCACTCTCTCATCGGGTACTAAAACACGCTGAGAGGAGAGAGGATGTTTTGGTATCTTGGCGAGAGAGAGGGGTACACTTTCATCGGGTAATAGGTAGCATACTCACCTGCGTATAGTACGAGCGAACATGCGACTGAGGAATGCGGACGGCGCAATCAGACGAGAGCAGCTGTTATTCATCGTTGTGATAAATTACACACTGGCGAAATTCGAAATATTTTTGCAATAAATGCGCCCCGACATAAATTATGCACACACCGATAGAGTTGAATCGAGAGGAGAGACAGAAAAGTATAAAACGAGCGCGATAAAAGAATTACGGGCACAGAGAGAAAATATGAGAAAGAAGATAATGGAAACAAATTACTTGAAAATCCCCCTAGCTTCTGCCTACGCGCCCGCTTTGTTTCTCCCGAACAAAAACAAAAAACAAAGCAGCAGCAGCAGTTCCGGACGCGCGAAAATAAATCCCACGAAAGAGCAGGAAAACTCTCGAACCGATAGGAAAACCTGGCTTATTACGCTAGAGAGGAAAAGATTCGAAAAGAAAAACTACGAGCGTTTTCGCAATCAACTGAGCATTTATCTCCGCATATCCTGGCTTTCTTGAAAAGTCTGTTCCCAAAAATCGCTGGAATTCCATCGAAAGTCGGATTTAAGAAATAAGGCTGATACCTACACCGCGAGAGACTTATAACCGAGTGAGGCCGGGTTGATCGATTCGCGTGCACGCGGAGCTCGGCCAGCCAAATTTCCACCTCTCGCGTTGATTGACAGTTTAGGGTCCACATCCGCGACGCAAACACTAATTTCCAGTTGCTAAAGTTTTGATTGCAAATGTAGCAGATGCTGCCGGCCGACTGTTGCGAGGTCAATTCCTCCGGCATCGTCAGCCTATCGCTGATATGTGTATGTGGGGGTCCCCTCCGGGCACCACCAAGGAACCGACGCGCCACCTGGCGGACCACCACGCCTTGGCGAGCGCGAGGCGAGCTTGACTTCTTATCAGTCTCGGCCTGGCCGCCGATCTGGATAGACCTTCCGGTCTTATAGTTATTGTATTGTATTATAGTCGTTGATAATATAAGTCGTCGAAAAGGCAAAAAGATTTAGTTAAAAATATGAATACAAACACATTAGAACGAAAAATACGTAAAGATCTGGTAGAGCATATGAAAGAAAATAGATAACAAGCAAAAAGGCGTAAAGATGTCGTGGAACATATGAAAGAAGATAGATTTGAAAGGAAAAAAATTGACAGATTCTGTTCAGAATATGAATACTGAAAGAATCAACAAACGTCGAGGAATTCAACAATCAAATAAAATGTGTCAATTGAAAGAAGAATATTCAGATTTTGGAGAAATGAGTTATGTGTGTCAGCATTGTAATGCTTCCTTATGGTCTGTAAAGTATTAAAAAAAAAGTTGTTGTCATATGGGTAAAGTAAATTTACCTCCTTTAAGTGATTATCCTAAAGAATTGAAGAACTTATTATTTAATGATAGAAAATTTCGAGAATTGATTCGTTACTATAACAATATTTTTTCATTCGCAACTTTTAAAGCAAATGTTGTCAATCTCAAACTGGAATTTATAACTTAAAATTCAAGGTCAAGTTTGTCATATAGCTCCAAATATATTAGCTTATAGACCTATATCGAAATTTATTCATATTTTATATTGTGGTAGATTAAAGCAACAATATATTATATAAGCTTATATAATTATTGAATACTGTAGATTAAATTTTTTAAGATACAATAAAAAAAAATTACGTATAGAATGTTATCAAGGACTTGTAGACCACGTAACCAAAAGTGCTTCAAATAATACAAAAAATGTCGAAAATAGCGAAAGATTGGGTAATTTGTTCGTATTACCATCAACATATATAGGTAGCCCAAGATATACGCATCAGAGTTTTTTCGTTTCAATGGCTATAATGCGAAAAGTAGGTGGTCCACCTGATATTTCTTTTCTACGATAAGGACAAACCCAAATTGGCCTGAGTTATAAAGAGAACTGAATAAATTTCCAGTAGGTACTTCATGCAATGATCGCAATAATCACTGTTAGATTATTTTATTGTAAATTACGAGCTATACTTGCTGATATTCTTAGAGGAAATATTTTTGGAAAAATATTAGCGTATGTATATGTCATCGAATTTCAAAAGAGAGGTCTCCCTCATGCACATTTGTTATTAGTTTTAGATCATTAATCAAAATTAACAAATCCTGATAAAATAGATCAACATATAGTAGCGGAAATTCCAGATGATAATGATCAAGAATTACAAAAATTAGTATTTACAGATGTGTTACACGGTCCTCATACAAAAGACACGCCGTGTTACAACGAAGAGACAAAAATATGTTCAAGAAAATTCCCAAAATCTTTTTGTGACGCAACACAATTTGAAAAAAATGGTTTTCTTAGATATCGTCGTCGTAATAACAAAAATAAAAACTATGTTTACAACAAAAGAATTTTTGGAAAAGCAATCAAAGTTCATAATTCTATGGTTGTTCCATACAATTCGACTCTTCTTAGAAAAGACAATTGCCATATTAATATTGAATACTGTGCATCAATTATGAGCATTAAATATTTGTATAAATATTTACACAAAGGACATGATAGAGCTTTTATTAAGATGAACAAAAATAATGAAGAAAAAATAATATATGATGAAATTACAGAACATATGGATTGTAGATACGTAGGACCTATGGAAGCTGCGTGGCGTATTCAAGAAATACCTATTTGCGGTCGTTCTCATAGTGTCATTAAATTAGCTGTTCATTTAGAGAATCAACAAAAAATCATTTTTAACGAAAATGATATTGATATTGATTCTCTCAATCATGAAACAACTTTAACAGCATGGTTCAAATTGAATAGAAACGATGAATATGCTTTAAAATTATTATATTGCAATATACCACAGCATTATAGTTTCACGAAGAAAAATGGATTCGACGTAAACTTAATTCAAATACTTTAATATTAGGAAGATTAGTTTGTGTCATTCCTAACGAACGTGCATTATTTCATTTGAAATTGATATTACATAGAGTTAAAGGTGCAAAATCTTTTGATGATTTAAAAAAATTTGAAAATAAAATATTTCCAACCTTTACTGAAACAGCAGTAGCCATGGGATTGATAGAAAACGATGAAGAAATTTTCCATATATTTGATGAAGCATGTACCATGATGTTACCAAAACAATTACGATTTTTTTTTGCTTGGTTCTTAATTGTCAATAAATTACCATTGGCAAAAAACCGTTTGGGACAATACAAGAACTTTTTTGTGAAGACTTCACTGACAATGCTGAAATAAATCTCTACAACACGTACATGAAATCTTAGATGGAGAAAATTATAAATGTTCTGACTTTCAATTACCAGAACCAATTTCAGATTTAAATGTAATTAACGAAGAACAAGAATCTACTATAAATGATTACGAAAAAACGTTTACTCAATTATATAAAAAACTGAATAATGATCAAAAATACATTTTTGATTATATTACAAAAGATTCCGAAAATCAAAAGATTATATTTATTGATGGACCCGGTAGTACGGGCAAAACATTTATATACAATACTTTAATTTATTATTATTTGACACAACAAAAACAAGTTTTATCGATGGCTTGGACTGGTATTGCTTCGATTCTATTACCTAGAGGAATGACAAGTCACAAAACTTTTAAACTACCATTGGATTTAGAGAACATTGAAACAGCGAATTTAAAACATCCATCTGATAAAAAAAAAGAGAATCTGAAGTTATTGTTGAGGATAAGCGAGCAGAGTTCCAACGACTGCGGAGAGAACACGATGGGACTATGCTTCCCCCTCTCCCCGTCCAACTGCGGCCAGCGTCGACGTCGCGGCTGCGGCGGCGACGCTCTCTTCTCTGTATGCTCCCATACGAGACAGATGCGTTTGCGAGTCTTTGTGCTTCATTAATTCTATTGTTTCGTCAGCTTGATTCATTTTGTAATTAATATTTGTTAAGTAAGCTCGAGGTAAGATTGAATAAAGAAAGTGTTTATAGGAAAATAAAGTGTAGTTTATTTTCCCAAGTCACGCAAGGTACCAATGCGCTGCTTGGGATTCTCGAGACCTGCGCGTGCACTTGAAAATACCTCACGAGTGAAGTGCCAAAATTACGGATTTACCTTTTCAGGATAAAACCGTTGAAGGTATATAGCTCGATCAAAAGCTTGAAGTCAAGTTAGAAGTGTTTTGTTTTTCGCTCCTGTTTCGATCGGCAACGTTTGACGCCTGCGGAGGAAAAGGCCAAGGAGACGACCTGCCGTTCTGCTTTGTTACGAGGGGCGACTTCTCAGCTCGAGCGAAAGCATGTCTGAACGGGCAAAGAGGGTATCTTTGCAGATGCCGAAGACACGAGGTAAGTCGCAGTGTTTTTATTCTCGAAGTACGCGAGTGAAATATTTTGACGTGCGTGAAGACAGTCAAAATTTCATGACGCAAAAACCATAACGCGGGAAGTCGTTAGCGCGGGAAAGAGAAGCCGTTGACTCGGTCAAGCGCGAGCGCCATATTGCTCTCAGTGAACATTAGAGCTCCGGGGCGAGTTAGTTCCCCATGCGCACGAACGATGGCGCTAGTTCCACTAAAATGCTTGATTGCACGTACACGTGAATGTTCGAAAATGCTATGTTGCAAACTGAGAACAACGTCTCGAATGTAGATTGAAAATTCATTCTCGAATAAAATCTTAATCTATGTTGCGACTTATTGATCGAATCGGCAAGCGGAAATGTCACTAAAATTAGACTCATGTTCGACTAACCTCTTATAAATAAAAATTGCAATTTTAAGTCCGATTAAAAATTATAGTGAAACAGTTAACTGACTAGCGTGAATTTAACAGACGAGAAAAACCTGCAGTTGTTTCTGCTGCTCCAGGACCAGGAGCTGGAGATTTCAGAAACATATCCCGATGACTCTTTTTATCCAGAGTTGGATATTAATGAAAATATATCTATATATAATGACTTCGAGTGGTAAGAGATTCGATATAGGTAAAGTTTGAATTTTTCTAATAAGTTCGAAAATTAAAATTCGATCTACCACTATAAAATATGTACATAAATAGCATGCTGTTCAGTTCCAAAAATTTAAATGTTGGCCGGTACACGCAGGGTAGTGTATGTTGTTGCTGCTACACTGTGTGTGCTGTAAAATCACGGTTTTATTCCTTTTAAAAAAACAATTAAACAGGCAATTTGCATTGCTTTCTTGATTGTTGTTCGTCAACTAAGTACGTGCTTAATAACTTGCTACACGTGATAGAGTGTTTATTTTGATTGTCGTTCGTCAAAACAAACAACTCATTTACAAATTGTTCTTAGATAACTCTCTCATCGAGGAACGTTTACTGGAATCTGTGAAGAAGGAGATCAAAAGGTTCCGAGCTGAAGAGGTGGCTTCAGCTGAGACGGTTGACCCAAGCCAACGTGGGAATACCTCGTCCCCAAAGCTGGAGGTTGACACTGAAATTGCTAACGGTGGGCCGGCCTATAAGCTTGATAGAGGAAAAGAGCAAAAGTTCGATTTTGTGGATAATGACAGCTGGAAGGTTAAGTTTGAGAAAAGCTTGAAAGGTAAATCCACCCCAGTTGTTAAATCAAATATACCGATACAACTGATTTTGAGACTGAACAAATTCCATCAGGATGTGGGGACAGCTAAGTTTGGGAAGTTTTCTTTAAATGATTCTAATAAAAAAATTGAAATTTCAGAGGTAACGACTAAGATGGCCGAATTAGAGAAAGAAAACAAAGAGTTGAGAGGGATAATCGAAAATGAGTGCAATCGAGTACATGATGACGGTAGTCGTCGAATTGATCAGGCACAAATATGCAGTTTAAGAGAGGTACAGCTGGATGGCGGAAAAGGTACAGGAATGGGCAGAACAAGACCAACTGTACGAGGTAGAGCAGATTTTATCAGCTGGAAAATCTGCACAAGATAACCGTCAGTCATCGAATCAAAAAGCTACAAATCAAGTAGTTACAAAACCTCATGTGAGTAGAGAATTTTTAGCAAAACTAGTTCAGGATGAAGTTAACAAAATTGATTCGACTAAAAGTACCAATATAAAAGATAAAATACAGATCGAAGTAACGAATAAATCACTGAGTAAATTTGTTGATAAGGGCTTAGGTATCTATTTGGATAATAAGAAAATAGATATATTTGATCCGCTATCAAAAACGATTTTTGTCTCTGGGATATATGAGCAACCTTATTGGGTAATTAAGTTAGAAACAAATAACTCGGAGAAAAATGAAAATAAAGTAAATAAGGTTGTTGCATATATAACCACAAGGCGTCGTGAATGACATCTATAAAATCAATGAAAAAATTTTGAAAAAACTTGATATTGAAGCAGTTACATACTACAGTATTGATTAAGCGAAACACAAAGGCGTACATGAAACTGATATAAACGCTGAATACTTCTATTATTAATCGAATATCTACTTAAATAATATAGCGAACTCCAAATAAATAAATAATTTTAATTTATATTTAAGACATATGGGTCAAGATAAGTAACCTAACCATACACGTACATACAAACTACACACAGTCTGCAGATTATAGCAGTAGACAGCAGACAGCACCTATACAGTTCTCAGTCGAACTGTGAGTCTGTTGGTTAGCTGCGTATATACTTACATACAGGTACTTCGGAATCTGAAGTCGAGCGCTTCTAACCTGAAATACGCGCTGTAGTGTGCTCCGCAACTGCGTCGTTTGTGCTGTTTGGTGATTTTCTACTCGGTATTTTAATAATAAATGCTAGGCAATACTGCAAATCACAACGAGAAAAAAAATAGAAAAAGGGAATTCAGTAGATTTGAAAATCTCTCCAGTGATGAAGAAATTTCAAGTACTCAGTCGCCCAAACGTGCCTGCTCCGAAATTCATAATTGCTCGGGTGATTGTGCACAATCAGTGTATTTAGACTTTAGTGATCAGGAATTCCAAGAAGATATTCAATCAGAGCATAGTAATGGTAGTGACGAGAAAAATATTACAGAATCAGCACAAGAAATTAACTAGTTACGACAGTGGGCCATTGACTGTAATATTCCTCATTGTGATTTAGACAGATTGTTAAAAATCTTAAACCGTAGAGTTCTATCAAATCTTCCATCATGCTCAAAAACTTTTTTAAAAAGTAATGAGAAGTTTGAGATTGAGTATATGGAAGTAGCCAATGACAGCGATGGAGAATTTTACTATTTTGGTTTAACAGAGCAACTTAGAGAAACCGTCAATCTGGAACTACATAAATCAAGTACTTTAGAGCTAATTTTCAATATTGATCGTGTTTCTTCATTTCAATCGAGCACCATAATTGTATGGCCAATAGTAGATAGGCCATAGGCATACCAAAACATAGGCATACTAAAAGACCCCCTCTCCTCTCAGAGTGTTTTGGTACCCGATGAAAGAGTAGGGATCCCCTCTCTCTCGCCAAGATACCAAAACATCCTCTCTCCTCTCAGCGTGTTTTAGTACCCGATGAGAGAGTGGGGATAATTTTTCTTCTCTTTTTTTAATTTTTTTTTATTTTTTATTTTATTTTACAGTTTATACTGATAGAACAATTTTATGAGTTTGACGTTGTGCAATGCACAGGTCGTCTTATAGCTTGGATTATGATTTGTGCATACTGTGAGGCACTTAAAAGATGGTTTTGACGGATAGCCATACTGCTCAATATTGTGAACAGGAAATTTAAATCGTTGAAGCCATTTCTGATTTAATGCACCTGATTGAATGCTTAGAATTTCGTCCATTTTTCTGGAAGCAGCAAAGAATTATACACGTGAATTTTTTCCACGAACTTTTAGTCCTAGGCTTTTCAGAAACTGAATGCTCTTCCGTGTTAACGGTTTGAGTTTCTTGGGTCGACTGATGATTCTCAATATTTTCACAGGTAAATCAGAGATGTGTTGAATGTTCTCTTTGAGAATGCGAGGAGCGAAGCCAAGGAGACGGCCTATTGAATCGCGAGGTTTGAGATCTATCTGATGACTGAAGAGAATTTCACTTCTGAGAGTATTGTTGTTAGCTTTCAAAGAAAATTCAATTACTTTGGATTTCAAAGTTTCTTGTAAAAATTGATTTATAGCATCAATTTCATAGCTGCCCGTAATGATAGTGATAATATTATTTTTGCTCAAATGAAGTTTATTATTTGAATGGTCAACATTGGGAATGGAGTTGAATGTTAAAAGTTCAACTAATCCCAAGACAAAATTTTTATGCTGTGGTAGTTCAATCGAAGGAAAATATTGCGCTTCTAAGACAGATGAGTTTCCTGAGAGACTCAAAGTGAAGCTATCTTCCATGACTGATCGGATGCTAATGAATCTATTCGTCTGCGAACATCTCTTTTATAGTCTCCCAGCTAAGAAGTAGAGACAAAGATGTCCACATTTAAGGGGACCTATCAATGTGACAGCCCAAAAAAAATCGATTTTTCAAGAATTTTTTTCTCAGTAACTACTGCATATAATCAAATGAACCTCTTTTACCCTTAAAGGTATGATTCGAAAGAACAAAAAAATTTTTTTTTTAGTTTGATAAAACATTTATTTATTTATTTATAAAATAATTAGGCAACATGGAAAAAAAAGTTGTTCGTTGGCGTGCATGATTCTAGCTGTTCTGGTCATCTGAAACAGAAATTTCAAAAAGTTTCTTAAATTGTTATGTAAATTGAAGGTAATGAACCTCTGAATAATTATTTTATAGAAAATTAATAAAATGGCGGCATTTCTCGCAAAAGTGGAAAAAAAGGTCTTTTTTTTGTACGATTAATCACGTGTAACTTTTGTTAGGTTCAAGCAAACATTTAGTTAGAGGTTCATTCCCTGCATTTTATAATTCTGAACATTTTCCAAAAAGATTCAAGTCGATACGATCAACCATTCTTGAGTTATCGTGCACGCCAGTTACAAAAAAGTGGTTTTGAGCAAAACGCGTTTAAAGTTTTACAAGATAAAACGTTCAAGAAAAATTACTTTTTCAGCTAATCGGCTATACCCGGACCATACATTATTCCTTCCTCATGGTCAAAGAGCTCTTCTTTAGCAGCTCTGGCCTCTCTTCTACTTATTCAGGCTGCTTTTGCTGAAAATGAACTCCACCGATCAGCTTGATCGAGGCGTGTATTATCTCACAGATCGACGAACGTGCTGCTTCGAACTCCTATAGTGCAGCCCATAGTTTCTAAAATCTTTAGGATAGGTTTCTGGTCGTCGTTAAACATACAAGCTGCAGTCTGGGTGGCAATTTCTAATAATTTTTTGCCACAAAAGACTTGTTTTAGAGCCAAACGCCAGACACAAGAATTGAAACTTTCGTTATTATTCTGAGTATTTGATCCCAGACATCTCTCTAAAAGTTCATCTTCACTTAGATCTTAGTAAATTGGTTTCAAAATATTCTGTGTTTCTTTATCCAGAGCTGGTGGATGAGAAAATGAAGTTCCCTTAGCTTTATGCTGTTGCCACTTACACCAGGAACTTTCACCTTCAGGACAGAAATGATGTTGAGGCTTTGCATCGGTGGAAATTTTATGGTAATAAGTGGCCCATATTTATCTCCGCATATCGTCCACGCAATCAGGATGACGTTGTATTGCTAAACCATAGTACAAGGATAGATCCTGCATAACTTTGTTAGTGAGAGTCTGAGTTTTTGGTTCATTCTTAGCTTTTCCTCTTATTTTCGGAGCTGCTTTTTTTTCTTCACTCTCAAACTGTTTCTGAGCTTTTTTCAATTGCGTTAGCTGTTTTTTTGCTTCTTTTGTTCTTCTGTACATCCTTTTTTTCACGTGCAAAACGCATTCGTTTTTCTTCACGATAAAGTTATCGCCGTAAGGGGAGTTCTCAAGTAGATGTTTGAATGTTTTCGTATCTCCATCTCCGATGTAATAGCCATACTTTACACTGTGATTTTCTTCCGATCGCTGGAACATTTCGATAATACCATCGACCTCCATCTTACCAGCACTACCATGATGATTAGCTTGACAATCTGGTTCGTGAGTTTCAAACCAAGCATCATACTCTTCTGTATCCGTTTTTCCACTCCATGCATTGCATGCATTACAGAAACTGGATTTTACGATGGTATCTATGATTTTATTTGAGTATTTTCCAATGAGAGATACAATACCAAGAAGAGAAGAAAATCCTCTCTTGGACCACGAACCATCACCAGAAACGGAGAGTTCGTTTTCTGGAAAGCCAGCTTGTACATTCAATTCTTTTTCTTCTCGAACAGCATAAATAATCCCATTCCACTTTTATAGATGAAGACCTTTGCCTAAAGCAATAGCTTCTATGGTCTCGTTATGCCTCTTACTTTCTTCATAATTTTTCTGCGCAGCTTTAGCAACATTAACTGCTTTAGCTATTCCAGCAGCACCTCCTGCTAGAGCACCGGTGGCACTCAGTCCTACGAACAATGGAATGAGAAAAGGAACAACTCCACTAATTTTTGATGGAAGCGGCAGAATACGTGGAATGATAACTTTTTTCTTTCCACCTACACTTTTAACAGCTTGACGTGCACCCTTAAAGTCTGATTGAATAACCTTGCAAGAACCTTTACTTGTTGAAATTGATTTTTTAGCTGCAATCACTAATTTATTAAATTTCAGTTTTCCCTTTTAATTTCATAGCATTGCTAAAAGCAAAAGCAAAAGCTTTTTCACCAAGACTAGCATCCTTGGCTCTGACACGTTGCATAGCTTCCTCAGCAAGCATCTTGTCAGCAGCTTTACGATCTCCGTTTTTATCTGAGTAAGCTATATCATGTTTTTTACATGCCTGATCAAGCGGAAAAACAAATAGTTTATTGGCTTTAATTACACACCAATGGTCTTCGGTTTGAGAATTTGTATGTATACTCTAAATCCTTGAATCAGCCAAAGTATCAATTTCTCAAAAATGTCCTGGATCCGATTGAAGGAGTATCATATCTTCCGTTCAGTGAGCATGAATCTGTAGTATCTCCAGATGAAGCCCTTCCAAATTCAATAATGATTTTTGATGATGTGGCATGTGAGAAGCAGGATAACGTTAGAGCATTCTTCTGTATTGGGAGACATAAGAGTGTAGATAGTTTCTATCTATGTCAATCTTATGCTCATATAGGAAAACATCTCATTAGAGATAATGTCAATTTGTTAGTAATTTAATAAAAATTAATAAAAATTAAATAAAACATATCTATGAAGATCATGTGAATACCGATTTAACTTTCAACGAATTTCGGAATCTTTGTTCTGAATGTTGGAAGAATGATAGATATGGATTCATCGTTATTGGCAAAGATAGACCGATGAATGAGAGTAGATACAGAAAAGGATTTGACTGTTTTGCAATAAAAAAGGGATTATGAGTCTCGAACTTGCAGTTCAGTTGTAGACATCGCCACGTAAGCATGTCAGACTTCACGAAAGAGAAGAATATTCTTAGCGAGCTCTTGCGAACTCGTGAGGCTATTAAGAAAAAGTACACTTTATTAAAACAGGAGAAAGATGACTTTGAAAAAGTCATCGGTGATACTCTAAAACCAGTCATCACACCACTTGAGAAACTTATTGAGATGAAAAGTGAAAGCCCACTGCAGCAACCATTTAATCATATTTTGAATAAAAACAGTAGCAGTAAGAAAATGAAAAAACAAATGGGAATTGATCGATCGAGTTTGCTCAATGATCAAAATAAGAACAATAAATCAAGTTTAATGGATTATACTGTTAATGATGATGATGATGATGATGATGTTTTTGACACAATAACCAATTCTACATTTAAATCCGCTAGTGGAAAAAATGAATCAGCTGAAGACTTTTTATCATTGCTAGATAAAAGTCGTAGAAAGATTGATAATATATACGGAGTGCGAAAGGTTGATGAAGTGTATATGATTGGTGATTCAGAAATTGAATTTGATGATAAATATGTCAAACTCAGAAATGAAAGTTATCCTAAAACGAATGGACTAATGGAATTGCTATTTAAAATATATCCGGATGATCTTCTTCTGAGCTCATCAGACCGTGCAAATTATCGCAAGATTTTGGAAGCAACAAATGTTCATCTGAAAAAATTCAGCAAAGATGAATCCATACGAATGTCGAGAAGTAATATATATATATATAACAATGTTTTAGCACCAATGTTCCGCAGCACTCCACGTAAAAAGAACGTAAACAGCAGCGGAGGAGGACTTATACCTAAATATAAAATAGCTAAGAAAAATTCTTCCATTGATCTCGTCTACTGGGATGATCCAAATGAGCTTACTGAGAGACTTCGATTATTGATTGCCGAACGATCAGCTGGAAATAATAATCACGTCAATGAAATCCAGTCGATTATTGAGGAATTACGTGAAGCTGGGCATATATATTGACATGCAACTTTCTATTTTGCATCAGTATTACCATGAGTCTCGATGTGTTTGGAAGAACACTTGAGGGCTCGCAAGTGAGTCGCGGTCCTCCAGGAAATGGTTTCAATTTTACACCGGATGGTGATTTTGATTTAGACAATAAGCGACTTTGCTGTCACGTCGTGTGATTTATTACATAAATTTATTCAAAACCTAAAAAGAATATAAATGTTGAAATTCAAACTCTCCCAAGAAGAATGCATTATACGCACCGAACAGTTTCGACACACGGCCGAATGCAGGCCACTGACGAATCAGCATATCAGCAATTTGGCCGAATGCAGGCCACTGACGAATCAGCACATCAGCAATTCGTGACGTCTTACGCGAGCGCTACTTTTTATGTATACAATTTCCGAAATTTTAAGTTTGTAAATACTACAAAAATTGCATTGCGAACGAAGATTTTAAAAAGCCTTGCACGTACTCAATTAAGCAGTTCGTATACAGACACGGGCTCCGTACGCGTCGTCCGACAATAGACGATATATCAGTGAAAACAGTTTATTGTTATAAATCCAAATACCTAAGTCTTATTCTCACTATTTGTGAATAATATTGTAATTCAATTTGATATATACACATATAGTTAAATAAACTACATAGTTACTGTGAATATAATTCGTGTATCGAACGTTTTATAATCATTCTCTTATACCCAGCACGACCTCAAGTCTACATCTTGGCAACTGAACTCAAAGGTAAGTTCTTTCATTTAATTGACTAACAGTGAGAGTGTTAGGCGCGAACTAATACCGTTTACAGCCTTGCCACTACACTTATCATTACTTCCGTGACTATTTATTTAAGAGTAGTCAGGACGTAACATTGCAACCTAGGACAGCCCATTCATCCAAACAATGCAATCACCTTGCACTCACTGAAAGTTATTCTACAAACTGAAATAAATTATATAGCTGCTAAAATTGCTGGAATTGGTGAAGTTATAGAAGAATATAAGCAGCAAGTTGAAAAACAGCAATTGGAAGTGAATGAAAAATTGCGTTATCTTTATAGTACAACTTTTAATCATGGCGTCGGGCGGTAAGCAGCCGCCTGATAAGGCTAATAATAAGTATTATAAATGTCATCCGACACAAAGAGCATCGACAGTAATTTGCATCATATGTGAAAGCGTATATCACATAGATGAGTTCAGTCAATTGCAAGGTGCCCGTTTTGTAAGCAGATATTTAGGAATCTGTGACGAACACGAGCATCTGAAACTAACCTCAAAAACGCGCGGAGACACTCTTAGTGACGAAGCAAGAATGATAATTGCAGAAGTGAAACTGACAATGAAAAATGAAGTGAGAAGTGAAATCTTGAGTGATATTGCTGAAGATAGTTCTATCCATGAAAAAACGATGGATGAATTAAGTGTTGTGGCCGAAAATATAAAAATAGAAAATACCTTATTAAAACAACTTAATAAAGAGTTGTATGAAAAAAATGAACTCATGAAGGAACTTTTAAACAAACAAAAGGAATCTAAAAAAGAAAACAAAAACACTTACTCGCAAGTGGTGCAAAACCCTAAACCTAAACCAAAACGTATACCAAAAATTATCATTAAAAAAAACAACAAAGAAGATCAAGCTGATATAAAAGAGTACGTAACACATTACTTAACTAAAGAAAAAACTATATTAACTAAAAACATCAGCATCAACAAAGACAAAGATGAATTGATCATCACATGTATGAATGAGGAGAGCGTTGAAGACGCAGAAAAAATATTAAAAAAGAAACTTGCAACTCATTTCAAGATCACAAAAGAGCAGCTTCTGAAACCGAAATTAAAATTAGTAGGAATATAGAACTGCCTCAAGCTAGATGCAGCTGGGTTAGAACATGATCTGAACGAAAGAAATTTCAAAAAACTGAATTCCAAATGTAAGGTACTACATACATATGTTAATGATAAAACTAATAAACAAAGTGCAATTATTGAAGTAACGGCAGAATTGTACAAATTCATAAAAGATAATGATAGCAAAATTTTTGTCGGGTTTCAAAGGTGTAGAGCTTTTGATTTAATTAATATATCGCCTTGCTACAAGTGTGGACGTTTTGGACATAGTGCTAAGAAATGTGTTAATAACGAAAATTGTACTAGATGTGCAGGATCGCACTCAGTGAGAAATTGTAACAATAATAACATTATTAAGTGTGTTAATTGTCTCTACAGTAATCTAACCTACAACACTAAATTAGAGGTTAATCACACGGCTACGGATAGTTTAGCGTGTGAAATACTCAGAAAGAAAATCAAAAGATTAGTGGATATGACTGATTATCCAATGCAACCTACAATACCAAGATTTGTGGGTAAGGTAGATTACTTACGGAAGCAATCTATAGCTTCAGTGTCAACGAACTCACCTATCATTCCAAATATCTCGTCAGCGCAAAACAACAACAAGAGAGGCAGCAATGGATCAAGACGCTGACCTTGCAGATCTGATTCAAAACGAAAGCGAATTTGATGACACCAAGAAGCTAAATGATATCATCAAGCAGAAAAAGAATATTATCTTGTGTAATAATATTAGAAGCTTGAATGCGAATTTCGAAAAGCTTGAAATGTTTATTGATAATCTTGCAAAAAAACCTGTGATAATAATATGTACCGAAACATGGAATTTACAACATCCTCAATACTATCAACTACAAGGTTACAAAATGTTTTATAATGAAAGTAAAATAAACAAAGCAGATGGAGTTGTACTATATGTTAAGAATAATAGTTTTGAAAACACTAAAATAGAAGTGGTTGATAGGCTGCGAGTTGTAAGTTCTCAGTTAAAATTAATAACAGGAGAATCTTTCACAGTCTCCGCAATGTACAGATGCCATGATTTGCCAAAAACAGAATTCGTCAATTGCCTAAATAAGTTCTTAGAACCTCATACTAATACCAGAAATCATTGTATTTTTGGCGATTTCAATATCTACATATTAGAAAATAATTTTAATAATCTTATCCTTAGCGAAAAAACAATCAATCAGGAGTATCTGAATAATTTTTTTGAACACAAATATTTGCCTTATTTTAGAAGAATTACGAGACCGTCCTCTGACAATAAAACAGGTACCTGTATTGATAATTGTTTTGCTAAAACGAAAAATATTGAACTGATTTCATATAAACTAAATGTCCCTTTTAACGACCATTATCCTTTATTTCTGAGTGTTGATCAATTAAAAAATTCAATAGAAAACACAAATTCTGAATGCTACACTAATTTCAAAAAATTAATAACTTTTGCCAATTACGTTGACTGGAATTATATATTAACTATCAATGACGCTAACAATGCCATGGAAGAATTAATCAATATGATACATAGATGCCTTGAAAAAGCTACATGTTACAGACAAAAGCGTGGAAAAAATAATAATTTTTATCCACGTAAAAAATGGATTACAAGAGCGATTTTAGTCTCTTGTAAAACTAAAGAAAATTTGTATAGATTATGGAAAAAGTATCCACATAATATAACCTTGAAAAACGATTACAAAAATTATGAGAAAATATTGAATAAAGTAATTAAAGATGCAAAGTATAAATTTGAACATAACGAAATCAAACGTGTTAGACAAAATTCAAGGCTGCTATGGAAAACTATCAAAAGTAAACTAGGCAAGGATTCTCAAAGAAAGAATTCGCCCGATTATTTGATTGTAGATAATCAGAAAATAACGGATAAAACGGCAATGGCAAACGCGATGACTGATTACTACTGTAGCGTAGGAAAAGAATTAAGCGATAAAATACCGAAATTAAGTAATGAGCAACTCAAGCTTCCAAGCAACAATGATAAAATTATTTTTGTACATCCGACCGATTGTCAAGAAATTCTAAAAGTTATAAAAGAAATGAAAAAGAAAGCTGGAGGAGTAGATAATGTTAGTACAAATATTATACAGACTATTGCGAATCATATTATAAAACCATTAGAATATATTTTTAATCTTAGTATTCAACAAGCTGTGTGGCCAGAGGCACTAAAGAAGGCTGATATAGTTCCCATTTTCAAAGCGGGAGATAGTGGCTGTATGTCAAATTACAGACCAATTTCCCTTATCTCAAATATAGCAAAACTCTTTGAAAAAATAATTCATAATAGACTGTGTGATTTCTTTATCACATGTAATATTATATCAGACAAACAATTTGGTTTCATGAAAAATAGAGGTACAACTGATGCCTTGAATTACATATCTAACATCATCTACAAAAATCTCGACAAAAGTAAACCTACTATTACAGCCTTTTTGGATCTGGCGAAGGCCTTTGATACGGTAGACCATGCAATATTACTTAGTAAGTTAGAAAGATATGGAATTAGAGGAAATATCCTAAATCTGTTAACTAGCTATCTTTCCGATAGAAAACAAAGCGTTAAAATCTCTAACTATAAAAGCGATTATAAAGAAATATCAATTGGCGTTACACAAGGAACTATCTTAGGACCATTATTTTTTATACTATACGTTAATGATCTATTGTTAGATATGCGAAAGGATACCATCATGTCTTATGCGGATGACACTGTCATCATCACGAGCGATGACGAGTGGTCTGCTGCTCAGGACAGGATGAATGATTGTTTGGAGTGGGTGTCCAAATGGCTTGCTCTAAATAAGCTGTCATTAAATCTAAGTAAAACTGTGTACATTGCGTATGGCAACTATTGTAACAGCGTACCTGATAATATACAAATATGTATTGGTAATTTCCCTATCAAAAGGGTAGAAAATTATAAATATCTTGGCGTAATTTTCGATTACAACATGCGATGGGATAAACATATTGATAGTATAGTAAAAAAACACGAGATATCTCATATTTATTTTTGCTAAAATCAAGAATCTATTTGATCGAAAAACGCTTATGATGATTTATTACGCATTTTTCCAAAGCCTTGTGAAATATGGTATCATAGCGTGGGGAGGAGCGTACAATAGTTGTCTTAACTTAATTCAAAGAGTACAGAACAAAATTTTAAAAATTATTAATAAAAATCGTTTTGCAATGAATGATATGCCGTTATCAATCAAGCAATTATTCAAGTTGGAAGCTGTTACATATCACTATAATAATTTAAAAACGCAATATAAAAATAGCCATAGTATAACTAGGAACAAAAACATACAAATACCAAAATCGCATAAATCAATTAGCCAAAAAGACAGCTACTATGCTGCAGTTAATGTTTTCAATATGCTTAGCAATGATCTCAAAGTTTTAGATCTTAGCAAATTTACAATAAGGAATAAATTAAAAATGTTTATAAGTGAAAAGGTACTTTAGGCAAATACAGTTATTTTCTATTGTCGATCTGGGTGACTTTTAATCCTAGTAAAAATAATACGCGAAAATATACAAAATATGAACATGACCATGTTTTTAGTACATAAGTATAGTTCATAAGTTTTCTTTTATTTTTTTGTACTCCGCTCTACGTACAGGCAAGCTTGTTTTGCCTCTGTAGAATACCTTTAATGGTATATGTAAGTGGATGGTTAAATAAATAAATAAATAAATAAATAAACTCTTCGCAATTACTCTGGTGTTGATTATATCATTGAAGAAGTGAATAAACAATTAAAAGTTCGTATAGACAAATTACCAGATGGATTTTCATCTACTGTAAACGATGATGGAACGCCAAAGCGTAGCTGAAGAGCTACACAAGCCAGCACGTCGGCGATACAAGAGAAGAAAATATGACATACGTGGAATAGACGAGACTTGGCAGGCTGATCTTGTAGAAATGATACCATATTCTAAAGAGAATAAAGGTTTTCATTACTTACTCACTGTCATAGATATATTTTCAAAGTATGCATGGGCCGTGTCAGTCAAGTCAAAGAGTGGTAACGATGTTACCACAGCTATGAAGTCAATACTGAAAGAAGGACGAGTACCGAAGAATCTACAAACTGACCAAGGAAAAGAATTTTACAATTCAATTTTTCAAAAACTTATGAAAAAGCACAATATATACTTATACTCTTCGCATAGTAATCTTCATGCAAGTATATGCGAACGATTCAATAGATCGTTAAAAAATGCAATGTGGACAGAATTCAGCATACAAGGAAGCTATAAATGGTTGGATATTCTACCTAACTTGCTTAAAGCATACAATTCGAGAAAACATCGGACAACAGGAATCGAGCCTGAAAACGTTACACTGGCAAATGAGCGAGAAGTCAAGAGACGTTTTCCAAATGAAAAGTCGCCAGTGAAAAAAACGAAATTTAAAGTAGGAGATAAAGTACGAATAAGAAGGATAAAAAATGTTTTTGAAAAAGGTTATACGCCAAACTGGTCAACGGAAATTTTCACAATAACGCGAGTTGTAAAAACGGATCCAGTAACTTTTCACCTCAGAGATTATTATGATAAACCCATCTCTGGTAGCTTTTATGAAACGGAAATTCATAAAACTATGTATCCAGAAATTTATTTAGTAGAAAAAGTTTTAAAGAAAAGTGTTAAACGCGTATATGTTAAATGGTTAGGATTTAGTGACAAGCATAATAGTTGGATAGATAAAAATGAGATGGTATGAATTATTCAAGGTTCAAATAAATAAGAAAGCAATTGTTATTATATTTAATAATGTATTTATTCATGTAAATTGCACACAAGTTTGAAGAAATAAATAAATAGTATTTAACAATTATCAGTCTTTGTATTTCATTATTTTAGCATGTGGTGAACTTAAAAGAAGTTCCACCCTGATATGTTATAAATAAACTAAGTTTATTTGCTGTGTTAGAGAGATTATTGAAAAATTCTTGATCTTTCAAGATTGCTGATGAGATCTTCCCAGGCAGAAATATTTGAAAGCTGTCATCGATCTCAGCCACGATCTTTGTGCCGAATCTCGTCTTTACTTCCTTGAGTGCAGTCACCACGTACTCATGATCTTTTTCCAAGTCCGTGATTTTCTTCTTAGGCAAGAACTCACGCTCAGCAATCTTGTTGAGTGCAGATAGATCCATTCAGAAATGTAAAAAAATAAGAATTTGTGTTAGAGAAAAGATTTTCTTTGAGAACAAAAAAAAAAAAAAAA
>QLSS01000928.1:0-17413 GCA_024372645.1 Trichomalopsis sarcophagae | reverse complement strand
AGATGGCGCTGGCTGTAATTCAAATAGAGGGGAATGAAAAAATGGCTGATACAAGAGAAGAAAGAGTGGGGGAGATGGAAGTGGAGAAGGGGTATGAAGCGACCAATACTGAAAAAGAAAGCGAGAAATCAATGGAGAGGGGGAACGAAGTGACCAATGAAAACAGTGCAGCACGAGTGGGGAGGACTCTTTATGACGATACAGGCGAACAAATCATTATCGAATACGATGTTTGTGAGGAGCTAATGCACGAATGGAATCCATCGATGGAGGATGTATCTTCCGATAGAAGGGATATTCTACAAGAGGCGATGGAAGGGGCAGACATCATGGTGGGGAATGAGCTATATGAACCGACGCACCACGGTGAAGAGCACATTCGAGCAGTCGAGCTTGAAAATTACCTTCCTTTGGAGAAGAAACCAAGACTCACTTAACATCTCCAAGTAAGTTCTTAGCTGATTTTCACAATTTTTTTTTTTTTTTTGTTCTCAAAGAAAATCTTTTTTCTAACAGCAATTCTTATTTTTTTCATTTCAGAATGGATTTATCTGCACTCAACAAGATTGCTGAGCGTGAGTTATTGTCTAAGAAGAAAGTCACGGACTTGGAAAAAGATCATGAGTACATGGTGACTGCACTCAAGGAAGTAAAGACGAGATTCGGCACAAAGATCGTGGCTGAGATCGATGACAGCTTTCAAATATTTCTGCCCGGGAAGATCTCATCAGCAATCTTGAAAGATCAAGAATTTTTCAATAATCTCTCTAACACAGCAAATAATAAACTTAGTTTATTTATAACATATCAGGGTGAAACTTCTTTTAAGTTCACCACATGCTAAAATAATGAAATACAAAGACTGATAATTGTTAAATACTATTTATTTATTTCTTCAAACTTGTGTGCAATTTACATGAATAAATACATTATTAAATATAATAACAATTGCTTTCTTATTTATTTGAACCTTGAATAATTCATACAATCTCATTTTTATCTATCCAACTATTATGCTTGTCACTAAATCCTAACCATTTAACATATACGCGTTTACCACTTTTCTTTAAAACTTTTTCTACTAAATAAATTTCCGGATACATAGTTTTATGAATTTCTGTTTCAAAAAAGCCACCAGAGACGGGTTTATCATAATAATCTTTGAGGTCGTAAGTTACTGGATCTGTTTTTACAACTCGCGTTATTGTGAAAATTTCCGTTGACCAGTTTGGCGTATAACCTTTTTCAAAAACATTTTTTATCCTTCTTATTCGTACTTTATCTTCTACTTTAAATTTCGGTTTTTTCACTGGCGACTTTTCATTTGGAAAACGTCTCTTGACTTCTCGCTCATTTGCCAGTGTAACATTTTCAGGCTTGATCCCTGTTGTCCGATGTTTTCTCGAATTGTATGCTTAGAGCAAATTAGGTAGAATATCCAACCATTTATAGCTTTTGTGTTTGCTGAATTCTGTCCACATTGCATTTTTCAACGTTCTATTGAATCGTTCGCATATACTTGCATGAAGATTACTATGCGAAGAGTATAAGTGTATATTGTGCTTTTTCATAAGTTTTTGAAAAATGGAATTGTAAAATTCTTTTCCTTGGTCAGTTTGTAGATTCTTCGGTACTCGTCCTTCTTTTAGTATTGACTTCATAGCTGTAGTAACATCGTTACCACTCTTTGACTTGACTGGCACGGCCCATGCATACTTATGAAGATTGTGAAGTAAAAATAACGAAGATAGAATGGTTAATGTCATATGTTATTGCATCAGATAAACAAAATATCCAGCTATTGAATTTCATTGGTAAGGATAACCCCATCTCTATGTGTTTTCGTTCTTGGGAGATATTTAAATATACTCTTCTTTCAAGCACAAATAAACACGTCTGGACAGTAAAAACTTCAAATCAATTGGAGAAACCTCGTTTTGTAATTCTCGGACTACAAACAAAGAGAAAAGCTGCAAGAACTGCAAATACCAGTAGATTTGATCATTGTGAGATAAGTAATGTGAAACTTTTCTTAAATTCACAATATTATCCATACAACAATATGAATCTCGACATATATAACAATCAGTATGCAATTCTCTATGATATGCATGCTAATTTTCAAAAATCATACTATGGAAGAGATCCGCAGCCATTGCTGACAAAGCCTATGTTTATCAAGAATGAACCACTCATAGTTATTGATTGTTCACGACAAAACGAATCTCTCAAGAGCGCTCCTGTCGATGTACGTCTGGAGATTGAGGCTAAAAAAGATTTTCCTGCTAACACTTCAGCATACTGCCTAATCTTACACGATCACATCGTTCAGTACAATCCTATCAGTGGGAATGTCAAGAAGCTCGTCTAGGCTGCACCGGAAAATAGAATATGCAGTAGACATGACTGGTTTCAAGCAAACCGAAGAAGATTATATTCTAAAGGAATTAGCAATTATACCTCTCGAGGAAAATAGTGCAGATCCTATTGTTCTAACATTCAAAAATCCCTTTTCATCGAAAAAACTCTCAGACAAAATGCAAAGGGAAAACAAATGGCTCAAACATAATTATCATGGCATCAGGTGGAAAACGGATGGACATGACTACTCTCAAATCGGAAACTTGCTTCGTGACGCTTTACATGATGCATCAAACATTTTTGTAATGGGTGCATTAAAACAGAAATGGCTTCAACGATTCAAATTTCCTGTTCACAATATTGAACAGTATGGCCATCCGTCAAAACCATCTTTTAAGTGCGTCACAGTATGCACAAATCATAATCCAAGCTATAAGACGACCTGTGCATTGCACAACGTCAAACTCATAAAATTGTTCTATCAGTATAAACTGTAAAATAAAATAAACCTACTCTTTCATCGGGTACCAAAACACTCTGAGAGGAGAGGGGGTGTTTTAGTATGCCTATGTTTTGGTATGCCTATAGCCTGTCTGCTAATTCTTTAAATTTATATACTTTTTACTTACTACAGGACATACAAAATTTATGTATTATTTTTGTAAACAAATTATTTGATCATATAAAGGTGCATATAAATGGTGAATTTATGAATGTGAAATCTGCTCAAAAAAATATAAATATAAAAAATATTTGACGACTCACATGCGAGCGTATAGTATCAATAAAAGTACAAATGCTTAATTTGTCTGAAAAGGTTTACGGATAAAAGTAATCATAATTGACATACTAAAATACATGTTTAATTTAAGCTTGGTTTGTTAATGCTATACAACACGTTAATGCGTAATACATATGATTTGCGACGTTGCAAACGTCGCAGCCGCGTCGATACGAGGAATCTCGTTCGATGCGGCCAAGCACTGAGTGCGGGTAATAAACAAGCGAGTCGACATCGTCGGCGCGAGAGTGAGCATCGTTGGCGCGAGAGCGAGCCTCGTCGGCGTACGCGCTGATAGGTCGCGTGCCAATCAGTGGGCGCCGATGCGAGTCTCGCTATCCGCGCGGACTGGCAGCCAATCGATAGCCAGCAAGAAAAGCGGGCCCGACGAGCACGAGAGGAGAGTGAGCGCGACTAGAGGAGATTGGAAGAGACACCTAAGAGTGTGCGAGTGTGTTTCAGGTGCAGCGCATTAGCACTAGGAAGTGCCAACGCCCGGACGAGCCAGCGAACATTCCGACGAGAGGAAGCAAGCCAGCCAGTCCGCCACCATCATCCATAGGACCAAAGCAGCCAGCAACATCGGCGTGGGAGAGCCGAAGCCGCCAGCTGCCACCAGGTCCGGGAGGAGTCCAGGAGGCAACGACGGGAGCACCGTCGGACGTCCACCGGAAGCCTCGAGAGAAGAGAGCGAATAAGCGAGAGAGAGAGCCGTTAATGAGCCGCGAGAGAGAGAGAGAGAGAGAGAGAGCCGTCAGTGAGCCGAGAGAGAGACAAGAGAGAAAGACATAGAAAGAGAGAGAGAGAGAGAGAGAGAGAGAGAGAGAGAGAGGGAGGGAGGGAGATCATACTGACCGCGCCGCGACCGACGGGAACCGAGTCGAGCGCGTACGTGTGATGCAAGAGAGAGGGAATTCTGAGTTACGGTGCTTACTATGATCAAATATTCATTTTATATTTAATACTTTCGTACATTTATTTAAATAATACACCAAGTAATAAATAACAAATAGTTTTAAAATTAAAACCACAACCAAAACTGGGGGGTTGGCGAGCAAAGCGAGCTGGGGATCGAAGCCCCACTAGTATATATATATATATATATATATATATATATATATATATATATATATATATATATATATTGCAACGACCAAACATTGATTACAATAAATTTTTTATTTTTTTTTTGATAAATTATCTATTTCCCCTAACTACGTGCATGGCTCTCCCACGTGACCTCACTCACACACGCATGTTGCTATGCTATGCGCACGTTCTTCAGCTTAGTCTGTGTGCGTGAAGGCTACGGCGAGAACCATGCGCGGAGATAAACACAATTAAATACGAATCCGTTTCTCGCACTTCTCCGTATACTTGAGCCTTCGCAATTCCTCTTCGCCGAGAAGCAGTGTCGCAGCGTGCGAGGCATAACATTTTCGATTTTCAAACACGGCACACCGAAGCCAATCGTCTAAGACGCAAGTAATTGTCAAGGTCCCCGGAGCAATCCAGGATTTTTATGCATTTCTGTTACCACGGAAGCTACAACGAGAAAAGCATCGTCTACATAAGTGTTATTCTATGTAAGTGCCGTGCAGTGATTCTTCAAACACTGTGAATGTTTATGTGCATGTTGTGCAGTGCTAATGTTAGGTCACTAACACTGGCCGGAGGAATAAGCCGTTGTACTAAACTCCATGCGTCAATTTTACATGTGCATACAGAGGTATAGCGACGGCGAAGCTCTGGCACAGTAAAAGCGACTTACCAGAATAACTTAAGTAACAACTGTCCCTGTAAGCCGGAGAGGTTAACCTGCAGTCTACGAACTGCTAAGTGCCTTTTGTAATTTCGGGCTACGTCCGTATTGCACTTGCCGGTTAGGGTGCATCACGTTTCAAACGCATGAATCAATCGCGCAATATATTTAGGAGATCTCGTATCACTAATAAGAACGTTTAATAAATAAACTGTGCTGTTTTTTAATTAACTAGAACGTGACGGAATAACAACTAAATGTAGTACTCTATTTCTATGTTCTAGTACACGAGTACACAATTGTCTATGACTTGTAACAAGTGTTCGTGGTCGAGTGGTAAAGTATCAGCCTGCTAACCGAAAGGTTCAGGATACAATCCTCGTTCAGGTATAATTTTTTTCTTTTTTCTTAATTTAAGTGCCGGCACGATGCTTGCACCGTGTACTAACATTGTGCTGAGCACAATGTCGTTATTTCCGGGTCATGGAGCAGGGGTATCTGGACGTCACGAGTGGCCCATTTCAAGAAGTCTCAGTGCCGTCATTCGGCCGACATCATGTTATCGGGATGGAGAAATGTTCGAATTGGTATATATGTAGCACAGTGTGGCACAGTTTGGTGCAGTCTGGCACAGTTTCAGCCTAGTGCGGCACAATTTCTATTTCCACTAGGGTGTTAACAGGAAGTAATATTCATTTCTTAACAGTTTTGGAAGCACTCTTGAAATGATCATTTTCCTCCCCAAGTAAGGCATAAATAACAACCTATTTAATGTGCGTGTTAGAACAAGAATATTTAGCTGACATGCATTGACTTGAAGAAAAATATTATTTCTTTCTTAACAATAGGAATTTTATTGATTTAAACGTTCATTTTGTCAGTTTATTGGAACCGAGTAAACTTGAAGTCTGTTGTGCTTGTTCTAAATCCATAATATCTTCAACTCTCATTTGACGAGATAATTGATGTCGTCTTTCAGTGCTTAAACGATTATTTACCTTTAGCATGAGTAGACCTTTATTCGGAATATAAAGATCCATAGCCATGGACACCTGACTGTTTTTAAATTTTGTGATTTCTATGGCTTCTTCACTTTTCTGCAAAAATAGTAAATTATATAAAAAATTGACCAATAAATATATTTATTATTTTCTTTCATTATTGTTTCGAAATAAAACATTTATTTAATCATATAAATTCTTACAAAATAAAGTTGTATTTCACAATGAAAACAATTATATGTCCCATCCATACATACATCTATTTTCCACGGATATAGTCAAATATTAGATTTACTCGATTTATTTAGTTGAAATATTTTACACATATAAATGTATAAAATATTTCAACTAAATAACATTAACTCTCAAAAAAGTAAAAGGTTAAATATAATAAACTTTACTTTGTTTGATTGATCTCATCTCTTTTCTATCTGTAATTTGGTTGCGGAATATATCAAACTCGCCTAACCATTTACTTTTTAGAAAGTTAATTTTTTTAGAGATTTCAATCCTTTTTAGTACATTTTTTTGAAAATTTCATATTTGACGCCGTAAAAATAAAATAAAAGCATCTTTAGCACCTGTCAACCACAGCTTTTTTTAAACATTTTTATGACTAACATGAAATCACTGATTATTCCGATATACACCACCAATTTTTTGTACACCTAGACACGAAAAACCACGGTCCGAACTACCCAGACCTCATCATCAGCCACCCTGTACACCTAGACACCACCCTTGAATGATTTTTATACCTTGTGTGGAGACAATCAATGCGACTAATGCACTTTCTGTGTAAAATGTGATGTTCGTGATTGTCCCTTGGGTTCTTTGTACCCTTGTCCCTTTGATTTTTTTTTTTGTTTTTTTTCGCCACCTGATTGTTGTGTACAAGCAGAAAAACTGTCGTGTATATGACTAATACGAGTGTACTTGACTCGATTACTGCTTCGACAGATATTTCTTAGATTCGCGCTTTATAATAATACCGCAGGAGCTCTGTTCGCTAGAGCTGTGAATTTGTAATTGACTATTTGCATTCCCCGCCCCGTTATATACCCTGTCGCTCGCGTGCATTCGGTTATTCCTCTTGGTCTTTACCGACCGAGCGGCTCGACCGCTTGGTTCGTGTTTGGCCACTTGATCGCGTTGACGGTTAGGATGTGGTGGCTAGCCCCTTGGTTGTCATTGCCTTAGCTTTAGCTTCCTGTGGTGGTACCTTTGTAAATCTCCTTACAACGAATTATATAAACTTTCAATTTAATACAACGCCGCAGTAATATATTGCTTCATCCTAGAGGAAGCTTTGTAATAGTAAAATTTTCAACTCTTCCAAAAATAGGTTAGAAATCCATTTTGAAGTTTTTACAGTTTGAATCGCGTGTTTTTACAAAATGTCCGTATGGATGTGTGTGTGTGTGTGTGTTTTTAAGGAGAGAGAAGTTTGAGGGAAAAATTTTAATAGACCATGAGATGGCTCGTTGATAGGACCATTGAGATAATCCTAGCCCCGAGCCACCTTGTGATAGATTCTCACCAACTAAAATCCTTCGTCCTGTGACCGAATATAGCGTCCAATCGCAACTCGAATCCTCTCCGCTTTCCTTACCGATTAGTCGATGAGGAGGGCCAAGCTCTATCATCAGTGCCTTTTTCCCCCGCGGTATCACGGTCAAGTATTACTTCGCGGGAGGACATAGAGCTATTGTCCTCTTCTTCTTGATGTCATTGTCATTCCTTGATAGTCAATATAACTAGTAAAGTTTACTATCGTGCTCAGCATCTTTAGCGTCTGCTGTCTACGTCTTACCGCATCGTCCGGCCATCAGCTTCTTGCAGCATATCTCGTCTTCTTCTCCTTTTTTCTTCGTCACTTCTCACTTTCTTGAGGATGACCGCGGTGTAGTAACTAACCACGTACCAGCCCTCAGCGGACGTGAGCATAGCTACCATAATAGACTCAGGAGTTGCTCTAGTCTGCAGGTAGCGTTCGAACTCTTCACGCTCCTGCTGAACGCGAGCAGTAACAAAAAATGTGCTCAGCATCCCCACTCGTGTCCAGACATGCTGGGCAGTCTGGACAGTCTTCTAAATTAAATCTATATAGGTATGCTTGAAAGCATCTATGTCCCGTCAAAAATTGTGTGAGGTAATAGTTAACTTCCCCGTGTCTCCTTTTGATCCAATCTTCAATATTTGGAATAAGTCGTTGCGTCCATCGCCCTTTCAGGCTAATGTCCCATCTTTCCTGCCACTCAGCTACTGTTTGTTCTCTGGCAGAGTTCCAGATTTTCGTCTTCGTCCTATTACTGTTCTCCTGTTTTGCTATGTATATGGCCTTCCTCTCTAGTGCTAAGAGGTCGATGGGTGGCATGTTTGTCACAACACTTATTGCATCATCCGATACCGTGCTATAAGCAGACGCTACTCTTAGCGCACTCCGTCTATACACGGATGACAGGTTCCGTGCATAGGCTTTTACTGCCATTGCATCCACCCAAATTAGTACCCCGTACCACATAATCGATGTACCACATAATCGATGTACTGACACTTCTAACAATTCAATTGCTAACAGCTTCTTTTTCTTATGCGTAGCTTCACCGACGTTCGGCATGAGCCGCGATAGAGCAGCAGTCGTTCTTGACGCTTTTTCACTTGATAATTCTAGATGCTGTTTAAACGTCAGCTTTTCGTCTATAGTAACGCCTAAATACTTGATAGTCCATTTAGAGGTTATCTCATGGCCGTCTATCGTTAGATCTATTGCTAGATATCAAGATCGCCTCTGTCTTGTGTCCAGCGAGCTCAAGTCCCGCTTCTCTCAGTCACCTCTGGATGGTGGTTATTGCTTCATTAGTAATTTCGGCGATGTCTTCTATTTCCTTCCCTACTACTACAAGAGCTATGTCGTCTGCGAATCCTACAACCATAGCTTCCCGTGGGAGTTGTAGTCTCAGCACTCCGTCGTATATAATGTTCCACAGTGGCGGGCCCAGTACTAATCCCTGTGGAACACCTCCCGTGACCTTGTAGGTTTCAGTGCCGCATTCCGTTTCGTACAGTAGGATTCTGTCCTTCAGATAGTCGGCCACCATCCTCCTAATGTAGATGGGCACCTTTCGCTTTCCAAGCGCTTCATAAATCTTCGTCCAATTTGCATTGTTGAATACATTTTTGACATCCAGAGTAATGGCTGCACAGTACTTCTTTGTTCCGCCCTTCCACCGCTTTCCACTGATGGCTGATTGGGCTGTGTTTACTAATAGGCCGATCGCGTCCAGAGTAGATCGGCACTTCCAAAAGCCATACTGGTGCTCGGCAAGCCCCCTGCTCTCTTCAATTATTCACTGCATCCTGTTGCTGATCATGCGCTCCAATATTTTCCCTTGTGTGTCTATCATACATAATGGTCAGTACGATGTCTCCCCTCTGGGCGATTTGTTACCCTTAGGTAACAACACGAGTCGTTGCTTTTTCCAGTTTGTCGAGAATATCCCTTCTTTGAGGCATGCATTGTAGAGGCCAACATTCTTCAGGTTCAGCCTCGATGGCATTCTTTAGCGCTACGTTTGGTATGCCGTCAGGGCCTGGAGCCTTCTTGTTTCCTACTCTCTTGCATGCTGCGAGCAGTTCCTCAACTGTGATTGGAGGTATATCTTCTTCCCGCACTTCCTCTGCTATAACATAAGGTGTGTCCAGCTGACTTGGGAAAAGTGCTGTTACTACCCTCTTTAGCGCCTCTGGGCTCTTTAGTGTGGATATATAGCTTCCTTTGAGTGTCCTCAAAACTGTCTTGTAGGGCCTGTCCCATGGATCCTTATTGACCTCTTCTAACAGCTCCTTATGACATCTCTCGAGTTGCATTTATAAAAATTATGTCATCATTTAGTTGAGAGCAAGCAAACTGTAAAATTGTTAAAAGATTATTAATAATTCATTAATATGTTAAGTAAATTTAAAATATTATAAGTAGAAATTATTTACTTGGAATGCAGCTTGAGTTTTGGGCATAACAGCAAATAAATTGTATTTTTTTTAGAACTGGTGACTGATTCTGAAAATTACAATAGATAAAAACATTAGAGTTTACGCAAATATTAACAATACTACATGTTTCATTTCAACTTACTAGAGAATGTGTTTTTACTGGATCTGAAAATGAAAATGTGATTCTATTGAATATTTCAAGTTTTCCCTTGAATTCTTCATACAAAACCTGTACATTGATGGGTTCTGGTACAGTAGATATGGGAATCGTAACATTTTCATTAATTTTCTTTTTCTTTCTCTTATCAGTGTCAAATATAGTTTCATCAACATCTTGGTTTATAACAAATGTACTGTAACCAGCTAAAAAATTAAAAAATAGATTTTTAATAACCCTACTTAATTAATTTATTATTAAGGGGATGTCGTAGCCAGAAATAGCGAGTTGTAGGATATACTACTTGCGTCACGTGGTATATGACATTGTATGATGGCGCCATCTATCAGAACGAAGATCCGCCAGTAGATGGCGCCTAAATTAAAAAAGGTAATAGTATGTAACACAATCAGCCCTGTTGAAAAAATTGTGATTTTGTTATTTTATTTACAGCAACAGAAAGTTCCAACAAACGAATAATTAATTTTTTTACAACGGTAATATGACTGTTGTTTTTACATTTGTTTATTATTATATGTTAAATATAGTTTTTGTGTATTTTGTGTATCAATGTTCATTCTCTTTTGAACTCCATAAAAAACACAACAAAAATAAGCATACACTAAAAAATATAAAAAAGCGTGTGCGATAGAGCATGCAATAGGAATAATTTGTGTAAAGAGGTTTCTGTAATCTATATCAGTTTTGTTTGCATAATTTTTTTTCATACATATATTCATTGCGTAAATATTCATTTCATTGTTATTCCATAAACCTTTTTTTACTGTATATAATTTCACTAAATAGTAATAATTTAGTAATACAAAACAAAGTGAACATGCATTATTAAAAAAAAAAGTGCGAGTAATAGAGAAAAGACAAATTGCACATGCAACAAATCAGTATTTCTGATGGTTTTATATCGTACTGTAATTTTTTTTATAATTTTTATTGCATTTAGTGTTATTTCCTTAGACGTATTTGAAATCTTACTAATTAATATAACGTTTTTTCTTCTTATTCATTAATAATTGCAAAAAAATATTAAAAGATATGATTTTCAACATATTTTTATTCGATGCTAATCTACTATATTTAATTTGTATGCTAAAAGTAATACACATGCTAAGGGACATATTAAAGCATTTGACACTAATATCACTACCATGCAATACAAAAATCTACAATATAAGAATAACAATGTATTATTTCAATTATTTAAATGCAAGTTTATATGCTTGATACGCTCAAGCGCTAATATCACGGTGCAAAAACTGAAAAATTTTATTTTTTAACATGTAAAAAATCTTTTATTTAAATTATATTATGAAAAAAAAATGTTAGAGCTCACATCTACAATTTTGGTGTTATCATCCTGATAGATTACATGATTTTTCCATTATGTGAATTTCATAGTTTTTTTTATATTTTTACTCTTTATAATTGACTTATTTTAAACAACTTAGAATAAATATATTGAAGGTTGCAAAGTCACATCAGTTGACTGTCATCTGCATTTTTTCAGTAAGGCTGCTATAGTGCCACGGACAATCATGACATTCCGCATTTATGCCGTTACTGCAGAATATAGAATAATGCATAACATTACATTTCTATTGAGTTCAACAATTTAGTACATATTATTTATAAATTATATGCATAATAGTGAAAAATGATCGGTCAAGCAGCAATAAATTGTATCTGAGCCCATTCGAATACTTACTATGGCTTGTGAAGTGTATTAGATCAAAATTTAATATTTTGCCTGGTATCTGTGTTTGGTCAAAATATGAAAATTATCTATTTTAACCTTAAGACTGATAAAACTTATTTGAACTTATAGCGCAGCTCGTGGTATTTCCAAAAAGTATATTAATTAGCATGATCTTTGGATTTGTAATTCAAATGCTATTGAAAAAATTGAAAACAATTTTTAGTCTTGGTTCATATTTTTCAGTTTTATAACAGTTTTATTTTCTTATAGCTCCTGAACCACAACTCCAAACTAAGTTATTAATATACTTTTTGGAAATGCCACTAGTTGCTTTGTACGTTGAAATAATAATCATCATTATTATCATTACAATTGACTATTTTCATATTTTGACCGAACACTGATGCCATGCAAAATCTAGTACACTCGACAAGGTACACTATGTGTTTGACTGAGCTCATATATTACTTTATTTTGGTTATACACCATTACCAAGACTCAATCGTTTACAATATCTTATTAAATTAAAATAAACTAATATATGAACTCATCCGAACACCCACTGTAGCTTTTCGAATATAATTGATCAAAATTTTTAGTTTTGCATTGGTATTGGTGTTAGTCAAAATATTAAAATAGTCAATTGTAATTATAATAATGATGATAATTATTTCAACTTACAAAGCAACTAGTGGCATTTCCAAAAAGTATATTAATCACTTAGTTTGGATTTGTGGTTCAGGAGCTATAAGAAAATAAAACTATTATAAAACTGAAAAATATGAACCACAGACAAAAATTGTTTTCAATTTTTTTTAATAGCATTTGAATTACAAATCCAAAGATTATGCTAATTAATATACTTTTAGGAAATACCATGAGCTGCTCTTTAAGTTCAAATAAGTTTCATCAGTCTTATGGTTAAAATAGATACCATATATTTATAAATAGATTTCATATTTTGATCAAACACCGATACCAGGCAAAATATTTAATTTTTATCTAATACACTCAACAAGCTATAGGAAGTGTTCGAATGGGTTCAGGTACAATTTATTGCGGCTTGACCGATCATTCTGCACTATTATGCATATTATCTCTAGACAATATCTGCTAAATCGTTGAACTAGATAGTAATATGTAATACAATGTAATAAATATTCTATATTCTGCGCTAACTGCATTAATCCGTCATGTGACTCCTACCTGTGGGATAATAGTCCATTTTAGCATCGTGCAGTTTTCCCTGAGCATAGCAAGCATTAAATTGTAGCGGAATCAGAGTCCTGCATCGGAAAAATCGATGTCAAGCCTGCCGTTAATGAAGCACTAATGCAAAAAGCTAGAATTGTAGTTCTACTAATGAAATTACACATGCTAGAATGCTTATTTACAATGCTGGAAATTCGTAACACTCCTTTTATCGCTGGAAATGTTTTCTCGTGATGCATCCACATTCATTTCATTTGTGAAAATGATCAATGTGGGGTCTTCTGCAAGACTATGTATAGCGTATAATTTGCATTCTATAAGTACTGCATCTAAAATAATATTAATTGCATTAATTACATAAAATTACATGAATTATATGAAAATAATTGTACCTGAGTTGTACATTTACAAAAATTCAGTGTAGGTGTCGTATAACTATAGTGCCCTGGTACCTACTCTTTCCATCCAGCATATTGTAATATATGCAGTTGTAGTATTCTCTATACACATAATAAAACAAATGAAATTATATTAAAAACTTATACTCACAAATAATTATTAATTATTTTTCACTGAGTTCACCCGATGAAAACAGTGAATCAATAATAATAAAGCAGTGCTGCCAATCAATTCAATTTGATTTCATTCAAAGATAGCCATCAACACGATCAATAGCTTTTGTGGTAATCAGATGCACAAGCGATGCCAAGTAATGTAGCATTACTTGCATACCTGAACATACAGAAAAATATATTAGTAACTCATACTTACAAGTAATTATGGAATGCTTGGAACGATTATCTTCTCATGAATATTAATCTTTTAGAATAATAATTTTCAATAAAGCAGATTTGAATATGAACACTGCAAAATAACATTTAGTCACATTGTTTGGTTACGAATAGAAAACTATAAGTATATCAAACAATTACAAAAAAGATATCCGCAATCAATTAAATATATTATGTTACTGAATTTATAACTAGCACTTATCATTTAAATTGAAAATTATTAAAAAAATACATACAACACAAGTAATTGTAATATTTTGAATACTACCATGTCAGATAGTAAAAATCCATCTCCAACGACGTGTTGAAATGTTTAAAACATCAATTAAAACTCCTACAAAGCATATGAATCCAGTTCCAAGATTATCTCGACGTGGTTCAAACAGCCAGCGATGCCAACTAGGATTGCCAGAAAGTGATAATATAGCTCTGTGGTCATTTGAAGCTGGTTCAAGCAGACAGAAACGCATCCAGCATAGTCAGAAGGTTTGAATTTGACTCCAGGGTTGTATTCAGATATATATCAGTCAGAAACACAAAGCAGCATGACCAAATAATATTAATCCATGTACAGAATCACATGTTGGTGAACTACCTAGAAATGCCAAAAAGCACACCAACGAGACAGAGAGGGAGAGAGAGAGAGAGTGAGTAAATCCACCTCCAGGGTAATCTTGATATTCTTGACGAAGTTAGCAATGTCAGCCTACACTGCCCATCAGACAGTGCACGAAAGAAATCCAGAGTGGTTTACTGGTGTTTGACGTAACCATTAACACCAAGCTACAATAGCCAGACAGTACGAATCAATTCCAGGATTGTAAATGCATGATGAACTGATGAAAAGCAATAATTAGATTACAACATTATCAACTCTTTTTTACAGATCATATGATTACATAATCACTCATTTCACTCTACATATTTCAATAAATATATAAATTTTAAAATAATCAATACCTATACAGCATTTAGTAGTTAAAATGAATCACCAGAATAAACAAGAGTAGACACAAAAACAAAAGATAACCTCAAAGCTAAAACTCAAGTTTCTTGGCAGAGTTAAGTATGTACTCCCAAATGGCAGCTTTGCACCTTTGTAGCACTCATAGAGAGGGGGAGAGAGAGATTGATATTTATACTCACTTATCACATTAATTTGAATATTTTTAGACCGCTTAATAAAGCAAGAACTGTGAGCAGTGGATTCAGCAGTGTGATAACGTAGAGGCTCCTTCAAGAAGAAGTGGAGGATCCTTGAGAACACATAGGTAGGACAGCCGCAATAGCAGAACTTCTGCTTTTCTCATTACTTATACAACTGCTGCACTTTTGACGCTTTAAACTGCATACTCACTTAATAAGTACCGACAAAAAGTTTAGCCGAGCAAAACATTGCGGCGAGCGTATGCCGGAATGGCGGCCATTAGTATGGTTCTATATATACATAAGTAGTATATGGGCCACTATGGAGAGACAGGGGCGTGGCCTAAGTGACGTCACTCCCGTGGCTGGCGCCAGTTGTTTATGTAAACAAACACCATGTTTATATAAACAGTAGCTGATAAGGTCAATAAACATGATTTACGACCGCTACTGTATGAGTGCGTCATCGATGGGTGCAATACTTTGTTTATTTATAAATAATTATAAATAATTTGTAAACGGAAGCCCATGTTTATATTAACAGTAGCTGATAAGGTCAATAAACATGATTTACGACCGCTACTGTAAGAGTGTATCATCGATGGGTGAACTACTTTGTTTATTTATAAATAATTATAAATAATTAGTTAACAAAAGCTATATCACGCATACGATGCCATAAGGTTAACATGATTTACGACCGCTACTCTGTCATAAACAGTCTGTCATCGATGGGTAACTTTTGTTTATTTATAAATAATTATAAATAATTTTTAAACAAAAGCTATATCACGCATACGATACCAACCTTTTACCCAAGCAGACCCGAGCGCGTCTCTCTCCCTCTTTCGTTATCTACTCCATACCGGCCCCGAGCTCGAGAACGCACGTGCGCGACTCTCGCTATGCCAGCCCGTCCCCTCTCCTTTTACACTATAGTAGCCCGTGAGCTCTGACGCGACGTCTCTCTCTCTCTCTTTCGCTGTCTACACCATACCGGCCCCGAGCTCGAGAGAACGCGCGTGTTCGACTCTCGCTATACAAGCCCATCCCCTCTCCTTTTACACTATAGTATCCCCTCTGACGCGGTGGCTCCCGCCGCTGCTGTACCTGACCCGCTTCTCTCTCCTCCCCACCATACTCGCGCGTGCGTCCGCCGCCGTCTACCTGTCGTATACCTGGTGTTTGGCTTTTATTGCCCTTGCGTCAGCTCTGATCCTTTCTGCGCTGTAATAATATGTAACCTATATGATTTCCTACTACACGGTGCCGCAAAGCCTACTCTAAATTTCAGCTTTGGGGTTTATTGATGGGATTTGTACACATTAAAATAGAGAAAATTTGTTTGATACAAGCTTATATTTATTTAATAAAACAGCAAAAATTGAATACATGATATATTTATGCGCTCGTGTGTGTATGTATGTGTGTGTGTGTGTGTGTGTGTGTGTGTGCGTAGAACAATAAAGAATATTTACAGCTTAGAAACTAACGATAGGAGATGAATAAAAAAAACGTTATATCGGAAACATAACGTCGTACACATCTTTTGCGATTCTGGCTAAGCCAAACGCATAGATTTCCGTTAAAACTACATCTAAAACGTCGACGCTTACAGTGGCGAAATTCAAGTTTGTCTTAACAATTTCGTCGATTTTATATTTATGAAGGGCGTAATATTGTTTGAACGACTTTACATTTTTCAGAATTTCACGACATAGTTCAGCCTCTTCTCTTTTCAAAGCGTCTTTTATATAATCTAAAATTGAGTCCACGCCGCGATTAACTAATCCCGAAAGCTCCTCGAGCTGTTTAAAACGCAAATCGATGCACTCTTTTACCTGTCTTAAGCCAGCGAACGTTTGTTGATGCATAATTACACTAGGCGGACTCTCGTACTTTTTCTGCTTCTTGCACGCAGGCTGTGCAGGTGGATGCTGTTGTGTTTCCTCGTCATGGCCGCCGACACTGTTGATGAACTGCTGAGCGTTGTGGGTTGTCATTTCTGCTGTAGGTGCTGATGTTGGTGTTGGCCTCTCGTCGATTCCGATCGCTCTTGCTCCGAAGCTATTTGTGAATGTGACATCGTGATTTGGAAGGAGGATCTTGCTAGGATTTCCAAAATCCTGGTAGAACGTGAAGGAGTGATTCAGATAGGCATCCATAGCCTCCATCTGATTTTTGATCACTTCCCAGCTGTGTGAGTCGAGTGTCACATACTTGGCTGGCGATCCATTGGCACAAATTTTTAACACTGCTCTGTAGTAACCGCTGTAATACTCGAGGCCTATGGTTGCACGCTTGCAGTTTGATTTGTTGAGCGCGTACGTCGTCGAGTACAGCAAGTTGCAGGTGATCGGCTTATTTTTCCAAGACTCGGCACTTGTTGCTGCTGAGTTTGCTGCTGCTGCTGAATCCATTGCAAAGATTTTTTTACACACGAGGTCTACTTGACGAGAGTGTTCTTACGACTGGTGGCTGGCGACTGAGCCACG
>QLSS01000927.1:0-22380 GCA_024372645.1 Trichomalopsis sarcophagae | reverse complement strand
GTACAATGCGCATCCAGTCGTTTATCTTGTTGTTTTGTTTTTTTTTTCAACTCTTTATTATCATTGTGTGTTATCGTTATTATTCATTATTCTGAGACTGATCCATAATATGTATGTAGAACACATATATACATACTTGTGGATCTCCATATATTGTGTGTGTGTGTGTGTGTGTGTTGTCTCGTTAATTAATTTTTATATTCTGCGCGCGCTCGTACATAATCATATCCGTATACGAGCGCTTACATTCTCTCCTCAGCTCGCACTCGTATAAGTGTCGCGTAATCATTTATATATTTATATATAATGTATATTTAGCTGCCTACAAAAAAACAATACAGTAGTGCGTTATACAAATCGATCGTCTTTGCGATTGACGCGCCAACATAAATTTTTTCTTTCTCTCCGTTTCTCGATCAGCGCGTCGAATCTCTCCCTTCCGATTCCGCTACATCCCTCGCAATATACATGAGACTCCAGCGAAAAAAGCGAAACTAGGATAACTCGTGCCTTTCTGCTCCTCTTCCTTTTTCTCTTTTCATTTCTTTTCTTTTCTTTTTGAAAAAAAAAAAAAAAGAGGAAGGATCGGGCGCGACGTTCAAAAATGCATTCCGGTCTTTTTCCTCGCAAAGCCGAGGCCTCTAATGGGCTCGTCGTCTCACGCTGCCGTGCACGTGGTAATGGGCCGAGCGCGAGCTCTAATTTGACTTTTTTCGAGTGCCTCGTCATATTTCTCTCGCAATATAAGTGTTTTTTTCTCTCTCTTTCATCCACCCCCCTACAATTGTTTATTCTCTTTTTTGTTTCTGTTCAATAAATGTTTGTATATATATAATATATATATATTCATATTTATATATATGTTGCTTTGTTCTCTTGTAGGATCTCGCTTTGTTAATTAGTAGTTAAGTACAATTGTATGTAAAGTTTCTCTGTTTGTCTCGAGTCGAAGGAAAACGAGTGTGTATATACGAGTCAAAAATAAATCGTCGTACAAAAGAGGATAGACACTGCAGTGTGGGATGGGGGTTTAAATTTTTATTTTTTGCGCTATACACATACACCAATTGAAAAAACTACGTGCGACGATTATTACTCCCTATACATAATAAGTGGACGCAGATTAACGTAAAAGAGGATCTCGTATGTGTAAATTGGAGGCAAGTATACGTTGTGTTCGTGTGTGTGCGAATAAGCTCGTCGAAATTAATGAAAGAACTTTTTCGAATTAGAGCTGTATATTTACGTAAAAAAAAAAAAAAAAAAAAAAAAAGAAAAAACCGAGAAGAAAAACACGTCTCAGTCGAGGCTGCGCTGCTGAACGGGCTCTATACTCTCCCGAGAGCGAATGACTAAACTTACGGAGAAGAGGAGAGATGAACGAGTCGCACATGCCAGTGAAGCGAAGCCGAAACAACGCTGCACTCACCTCATGCTCAATCACGCGAAGAACTGACTCATGAAGCTACCTACACATGTATTAATAGCGCTTTGTGTTAACCGGCGAGGAGCATATAGGAATAAATTATAGAAACGAGTATAACGAGGAAATTCGCATATGGAAGAGAGAAAGTTCGAAAAGCCAGCTCCGTCATATTATAGCGATGCGAGGGATATGGAAAAACGAGGAAAAGCCGTCGTCTACGAAAGAAACGAATAACGAGTAGAAAATCATCAGAGGTGAAAGGGGATATCGATAGACAGAGTATAGGTATAGCAAAAGAGAATTCATTATACGAGGATATGACGAAGAAATTTTTTTTTTTTCCTGTTATTATTATTATGGCATAGCCACGGCGCGCTGATGTCAGCGCACGACGCAGCGCTTAAATCGATCTTAATTTTACACATACGGGTGGGGGAGGGAGGATACTCGCAGCAGCGAATGCGGCTGATGCTATTCTTTATTTTTATACTTTATTTCTTTTAACTATAGTGATTTTAGCCTTTCTCCATTCGCAAAAGTGTTACCATCTCTCGTCAGCGTCGTTAGTCGCACCAATTCTTTTATAAAAATGATATGATATGCACGTTGGAAAAATAAATTGTCATATAGTCCCTATATGAATACATATATATATATTCGTCATACTCAAATATTCAGTTCTAGGTATTTGATCGATATAACTTCCCTAAAAATACATACATTCACGTGAATTAGGACTCGGCAGTATTTGTATTCATCTCATTTCATTTAATTGGATATATATATATATATATATATATATATATATATATCATTAATAGAAACTGCGGTTTTGTATAGTGCGGTTGATCGTTTTATATTTAGTGAAATTCATAATTTTTGTTCTTCGCGTACATAAGTATTTTCTCGAGATTATTGTTATCATTTTCTTCTGCACTTCGCACAATGTAGTACCGCCGATACGCGCGAGAATTTTGCTCCAAAATCCTCGCTCCGGCGTTCTCTTATGTCTGTGCATCGTGGTATACGGCGTCGATCCGGAAGCTAAGCGCGCAGTTCCCTCTCGAGGCCGCGCGAGCTTGTGTGGTCTCGAATGCTTAAATACATCGCATAAATAGAAATTTCCGAATGAAATGTCACAATATATATATATGTATATATGTATATCAAATACTGCCTGATAATACACAGTTTTTTATACTTTATTTTTTACCTTTTTTCATTATTTATTATTTATTTTTGTTCTTTACGGCCCACGTCGCGAGGTGGGGGTTTCCGTTACAATCATTGTACACACGTGCGCGATGTCATTAACGCGTTAAATTTACGTTTATCTTTAGTATTTGTTTTATTTCCACAAAGATTGAAGAGCCTTTAGAAATCCCTACACGACAATTATCAAAAGTTCAATCGTCAACTAGGACCAAGGAGAGAGAGAAACACATCGGTTTTGACATACAGCAACGTACAAAAACGAATTACACAGTTCCAGGCCTACAAAAAACGAAAGAAGATTGCACTGCACTCTCGTGTCGCAGATAGAGCCTATACGGCGCGAGAACGGAGATTTCCGCGCCTCGCTTTTATTTTTCTCTCTCCGCGCGCATATATGTATATATGTATATCATCGACCTCGCGATCGTTATTTTTTATCAGCCAATATCGCCGCAGAGAGAAGAGAGTCTATCGCATGCAAAGTAATTGACACATGCGCCTGTATAATATAAACGCAATCTTAGCCCACCACGTATATTTCGTTACGATATGGTAAAGTTTTTTTTTTCTCATCTCATTCCCTCTTATACAATTATACCAAAAATACATACAATATGGCCGCATTCCGATTTACAATAAAAAATTATAACATTATTCCTCTAAAAAACGAAAGAAAAGAAATAAAATAGTCGAACAACGCGAAGATTCGCTCTTCTGACCCAAGCTTTGAAAAGAATTGGAAGATGTCAGGAAGAAGCAAGATTAATGTTATTGCAAGCGGGGTGCCGTATATATAGGTGCGAGAGATTATATTTTCAAATCTCCGCGAAATTTTTTGGAAGCAAAAAAAAACAACTTCCGAGAAAGAGTTCCCTTTCCTACTTATAGAATTCTTCATGGCGAATCAGAGTTTCGTACCGATGACCCATCCTTTTCGTCGATCAAAAAAAGCTACGAGATCATAGTAGTACAAACGTTGGTATTTTTCGCGCCGGGAATCCGTAGAGGGGTTCCCGGAGGTATAGAGAAATGCAAAACGTAGAGCTCGATCGGCTTATTCTGTGTACATACGTTATTTGAGAATTTGTTTCATTATTATTACTTGGAGTCTACAATCGATAATGATGAGTAAATGTTTCGAATAATGTTTTCAGATACCATTAGTACCAGTAGCGATATTTTTCTCTTTCCGCTCAATGCTTATATATATTTATACGTGTGTGTGCTGAGCATTCTGGAAAAAGTTGATATAATAAAAGCGTAAAATGAAACTCTGTTATCTTCTACTATATTTGCATTAGTCAAGCGTTTAACATAAGGCAGACTGTAGTGAAACTCGCATGTTTTTGGTATCATTTGTAAAAGTCGATTTGTGCATTTAAAAGTCTTTGAATCGTTACCAACAATACTCGAATTCTTATACAAACGTGTAATGAACGAAATGATTGATATAGTTTTATTTTGTCCTTTTTTTTTTTTTTTTGTTAATATTTCTTATTAAATATCTAGTCTCAATCTACTCGACTGCAGTCCATCTTTTTAAGCTATGCAAGCATATTCCAACATTGAAAAATTTCGTACTCGCTTTCGGGATTTCTAGAAATATCATATAGGTCGTCTCGAAAGCGTCTAAATATGTTTTCTTTTTCATCCATTTTTTTTTCTCTTTACTGAATGTGTGTGCTCGTGTATTTGTGTGTGAAAATAGTTTCGAAGAATAATACATCCGCATACCTCGACAACCGCTGTTGTTAACAATGTACCGTATGTAGAAAGAGTTTTTTTTTTCAACTATTAGATAAAGCGTCCCGCACTCTTACAGATTTAAATCGTCCTTTTTTTCTCTTCTTTTTCTCCATTTTTTCTTTCTCTCTTTCTAATCTCTCGCTCTTTTTTTTTTCAAGCAGCACACCGTCGATTCGCCGATGTCTGGTACTAGAAACTCAATCTAAGGGGACGGATATAATATGACACTTCCACCTACCTGCAAGAACACAGTTCACCTACGACTCTACAGACCGAGCATTTTGAAGGTGTCCTATATAGGGAGGATATGAAGTATCTGGAGCCAAATTCAAAACTTTGCCTTTTTTCGAGCCCTTGATTAATTCGAGACAAGGCTGCCGCTGAAGCTACTTCACCCTCAAACGTTGTTTTTTTATTCTTGATCTTACAGTAGATGAATTTGCATTGCGAAGCTCCATGATGCCTGGATAGAATTGAAAAGTTTTTCAGTGAGTACATTTTTTCGAGCTTCTATGCTGAGAACTTTCAACTCTCAAAGCTATATTTGTGAAAAAAAAGCAATGCGTGGGCTTTACTCGTGACGCTGCGACGAGACGTTATTTCAAGCCGTGAAAAGTAGTGAGTCATCCCTTACTCGTAAAGTCAACGCGATCGTTTTTCCCCGGAAACGATTAACAGAGAGCAATAATAACCATATCGCTAAACTTTGATACGCACCTTATTCGGTAATGTAATTAGCGTGGTTCTCAGTTTAGCCGGATCTTTAAACGTTGGGCGTATGATCCCACTCGAGGTCGGGGCTTGGGCAGCGTCCGCGTCCGGTGCCGAGGTCGCAGTCGTTCTCGCAGTCGGACGAGTCGAGCTCGTCATCCCTGTAGCTGCCCTCCTCAGAGTCGGAGCTGGCCGAGTCATCGAGATCCTCGTCCCGGCGGTTCTGGGCGGCCTCCTGCTCGGTTAGCCTGTCCATGGGGTTGACAGTTATAGCGAGAGCCGAATCATCCCAGGCCATCTCAGTCTCGGCGGCCAGTTCCTGTCCGGCCGTTCGTCGCCGCTCGTTGGCACCTGGAAATTCAATATCGTTGCGTTCAACTATCGGCACTTCATATCGATTAGCACTTGGCGCTTCAATTGCCATGCAATAACATCGGGGTCGAAATTATTAAATGCCGGATGTACGATTCAGTCGTTGCAGCGCGCGCAAAGCTATGAGATATCGAGAGGGTTGCGAAATTAAAAATAGACCGTAATCTCGCGCCCAACCAAACAATAATCCTCGCGCCTGAGCACGATTATTAAAAGTATACGGCACACACACACACACACGTGTGTATCTATTAAAAGCCCGAATCGATAGTTTCGAAAGCCGAAGAAAAACTGGCTCAGCGATTGTAGTTTGTAACACAATGACGTTTAGTTTCAATACGAGTGACCTACATTCAGTCACGCGGCTGGCGCATTTGCGCTTCGCTCGCAAATTTTCATTTTTGACTTTCATCGAGGCTTGCTGCCAATAGTCGCGCTGTGCTAATATTAATCCCCCCATTAACCGCTTAATCGGATGAGCGTCGTAAAAGCGATTACAGCTGCAGGTCAGCTGCAGGTATAGCAGGCGCGCGCGCGCGCGCGTCAATCGGTTTAAGCGGGCTGTAAGCTCCATCGGAAAAGTAAACAAACAAATCAGTGCGGTACCTCGCATTCGGGCGGCCCCGACAACAACCATGAGCAAGAGGAAGCCGATACAACAGGCGGCGACGATGGTGACGGCGTGGCTGCCGCTGGCGTTGTGACTGCCCTCGCGCAATTGCGTCGTCGCGTACTCTTCATTAAGCTCGGCATGGTGAGGCGAGAGGAGTGCGTGACCTGGCTGAGGCTCGACGATCCTCGCCATAGGTATGTCGTTGGCCGTGTGGGTCGAGTGCGGCACCGGCGACGTGGTCTTCTCCTTCGGGTGGATCACCGCCAGCGTCTGGATGTACTCGTTACTGGCGAATCGGCCGCTGGAAGCAACGGGTTCAAACGTTAATTAACATCCGCGCGCATTTCGAGCGGCGAATGGCGCGGAAAACTGCTTTGATTGGAGATTCGATCTCTGATTGAAAGCTATAAAACATCAGTGCGCAGTTTCGAGCGCGCAAACGGATTTATTTTATTCGCACCGCTAAAAATCCAATGCTTGATTGAAAGCGTAGCGATAAATAAATCAGTAGTACCTGCTCTCCCTCATTCGAATGCGCGCAAACCGAATCCTGCAAATGACGTACCTCAATTCCGAGCAGGTGAGCTTGAACACGCGGTCGAGATAGTAGGCGGGCTTGCGGTTCATGTAGGTGATGAATCTGATGATCTGCTGGTAGTTGTGCGGCGTGTCAGCGCCGGACAGGACGACGCCGTCCCGGTCGACCCTGGCGCTGATCGAGTGGAAGCGACGCAGAGTATCTCCGGGCAAGCTCAGGCTCTCGTGGTCAGGATTCAAGCTGGGGTAAACGCTGACGGCACAGGCATCAAGGCGAGCTGCTGTGCCGGCGGTGACCTTGGCGTCGGGGAAGACGCGGACGCCCAGCCGGAAGTCGGCGTACTCACGCGCTACGTAGCCCGTACCTGCATAGAAACATAAGACAGACAGAAGCGTATAAAGAAAATGAAAGAAAAATCAAGAGGGGATTACTCTATGATTTGTATCGAGGAGGGCAAGAGAGAGAGAGAGAGCGAGAGAGAGAGAGAGAGAGAGAGAGAGCCCGTGAATATACGGCCCGTCGCGCGAAGCGTATTGGCTTTCGGCCGGAGAATATAGAGGCGGGCAAGACAATGCCGAAAGTTTTTATGGCAGGAGGGGGGCGAGAGGATTACCGCTGTCAGAGCGGGAGAGAGAAGGACGAGGGCTGGATATTAAACGGAGTGTTATCGTATTTTCCCGAGAGCAGCGCACACGGGAAGGAATTAAAACATTCCTGGGCTTTAATATCCCTTGACTTTGAAGAGTTTACGTACACGTGAGCTTCCGCTTTTCGGGAAGATTTTCACCCGGGAGTGATTGATTCTCAAACGAAACAGTCGGGAAGTTGGACGTTTATTGCGCGGCCGCGCAAGCGAGCGAGCAATAAACGTTCTGACAAACTTCAATGTCGACGGTTATTTTAAAAGTTTGAGCGTTTCCTTTATCAACCCTCGGACAACCGTCGGAAAACTTTATTCCTGTTTTTTTGCGAAAAATGTTATCGCTCGCGCGCGTTTCTCCAGTATATAGAAAAGTAGCGTGACCTACCGTTGACGGTGATGCCCGGACGCGGGGGTGGAAGCACGAACACGTATGACTGTATGGAGGGCACGTTGAGTGGCCTGTCTTCTCGGCCCTCGCAGATGATGGTCGTGTCGAGTCTGAAGTTGCGCCTGCCCGGTGTCGGGAATCTCCTGGAGTTGGTGTAACCGATGCGTCTCAGCAGAGTCTCGACGTTGGTCTTGTTGTCGCCGTCGATCCTCAGCTCGGTCAGATCGGAGTTGGTGAGCAGCTCGGTACCGGGCTGGAGCAGGTCCATCGACGGCACGTGGATGCCCTCTTGACAGTGTCTCAGGCAGGACAGAACATCGGGCTTCTCGTTGCGACCCACCAGGACGGAGAGCCCGGCGAGGTAACCGCGGAAGTGGTGCTTGGTCTTGTTGTCCGAACCCTGCCAGCAGGCGCCGACGACGAGGGTGGTGTTGATACCCTTGGCCGGGTGGAGAGGCCAGTCGTCGATGATCTCGGGGTTCATCTTGTCGGCGTGCCACTCCTCGCCGTCGACGAAGAGGCTCACGCGTGGGAAGTTCACCTGGACGGCGTAGTGATGCCACCTGTCGTCGCAGACCTGGGTGAGCTTCCAGCGCCATTCAGCCGGGCGGAACATATCCGGGTCGCCCTCGCTAAAGTCGCGGCGCAAAAGCAGGATCAGCCTGCAGTTGCGGATGAAGAGGGCGTAGTGGTGGCGGTTCATCTCTGTGGATTTAAAAGAAGAGAAACGTTTATTCCATATACTCGAAGGTGTCGCATATATAAAAATGTGGGTCGCGCGCGTCGCTTTGGATATGCGCTCGCATGCATCTCGACAATAGCTACATGCACGCAGACATATATATATATATATATATATATATATATATATATATATATAAATACGCATAAGCCGGCGTGTTCTCTCGCGGAAGACGAAAAAAAGTGTTCGCTCTTTCTTCCGCGCTCGCGCAGACCTAGATCTCATTAAGCTCGGCGGCGGCCGCGGCTGAGTCGTCCCAAGAGAGAGTCGTCGTCGTCATTAAAAACGTGTCTAATTATTTTTTCGTCCTATCACGAGTAATCAGAAAACTACACGCTAAGCACTTTAAGTACTGTCTGCCGCCGTTTGACCCCGAGGTGCTGTGAAATAAAAAAAAAAATCGCCCTTTGAACTTTTGAAATCCGATAGCGAATTTTTTTCATCCTACTTTTGATCCACGTCTAGACTGTGTAAATACACACAACAAAGTTTGCACGTTGCTCGAATTGATAATCTCGGCTATGCGCTATACGTGTACAACGACGTCCTCTCGCTCATAATTAAATTTTCGTATGAGAACAAAAAAAAAAAAAAAAAACAACAGCCATGAGAGAGCTCGCGAGAGCATATATAAAAATGTGCAGCTCTCGAAAGGGCGCTAAAAATAGACACTGCTCGCGTATACCGGCGTCACATATAAAAGTATTTCCGTCATTTTAAAGGGATCGTACTGTTAAACTATAGCCGCGGAAAAATCGTCGTCCCCCTATATTATACTCGCGCTGATCGTCATAGTCGTCGTCCAATCATTCCATTTCCAACTCCATGACCTAATGAACAAAATGGCCCGTGTATATAGGGGGTATAACAGTACGCGAAACTGCAGCAGCAGACTCGAGAGTACAGTATAGGCATAATGGAATTCCTAATAGCTGTTCAATTCGGCGATAATCCATTGGCTCGCTATAGCTCTCGCGAGGCATAACATTAAATCCCGAGCAGTCGTCCCTGAATGAATCTGTCTCTCTCTCTCTTCGGATTAAGAGATTACAAGCTACTCTTTGGCTGGGGTCGCGCGCGCAGGTTTTTCGGCCGTAATATAGATGTCAAGCCCAGAACTGCGCGACGGAACACAACGCTGTAATTCGAAACTCGCCCGAAACAATTTTGAAACACTCAAATTGTTACGAAATGTTGTGCTCCTGCAGTCGAGTGTTCTACTCGTGCGCGGCGGCGGCGTCGGCTGCTGCCGGCGTACAAAGTCCCCTCTCTCGCTCTATCCGCGTAGGCGGAAAATTTGCATTTAATGATTTTCCCGGCGGCGCAGCGGCGTTATTACGGTAATTCATCTATTCCATTACTTTTGTTTTTCCGAGTTATTAAACTAATAACGAGATCCCCGCCTGCGCGCTCTCGAGCGGCTATATACATTATAATGCCCGAAAACTTGCTACACGAACACTACCTGCATTGTATCGCGAGGGGAGAATTTATTCAGCGCGAGCGAATCTACATGTATATTGTTCGTTCATTATCGCTCGTCGTTTATCTCCTTACAAACTCGATATCATAGCGCAGTTGTATCACCTTAATCGAGCAATCAACGAGTGTAATCCGACGGAAAATTTCACCCTCCAGTCACGCGTGTGCTCGCGCGCGTTTCTAAAATAAACAAGATTAATCGAAAGCAAATGATTCACGCATTTTGCGCAATTTGGCCGGAATAAACAAGGCGGTTAACGATAAAAGCATCGACGGATAATTGCGAACACAGAGTTGGAAAAACAATACTGACTGTGATCGTCGGCAGCGCAGAGGATGTGCTCCTTGACGTGGGGGTCCTGCCTGGGCCTTGGCCTGTGCTTAACCCAGACTCCAATGCTGAATTTCTGAGCGAGCGAGTGCTCGAGGACATCCTCGGGCACGATCGCGGCGGAATTGGCTCCATCGAACTCGAAGATCTCGTCAGCCTCGCGTCCCTCGTCCCTGGACAGGCCAGCGGTCCACGGAGTGGCGGGTCCAGGAGTAGGCAGCAGATCGACGCTGTCCTTCGAGGCTCCGCACAACTTTCTCTGACTGCGAACGGTGTAGGTGTCCCTGTCGCAGCCTTTGCCGATGTGATCCGTAGCCAAGCTGAGCGTCGCCCGGAGGTTCCTCAGAGCGCAGGGAGCGTCGCAAAGCTCGAGTCGAGCCGAGGGCAGCAGCGGCTGGGCCTCGACGCCCGCGGCGTAATCCACTCGTTCGGGTACTCCGCGCCAGCCCGGCGAGCAGACCCTGTTGACCTTTTTTGTACAAAAGGTGGAGAGAGAAAAAAGAAATGAAAGAGTCAGAGCAAGTTTTAGTATTATATACAGCCTAGCGACGATATGACGACGTGTGTCTGTTGGAGTGTCGGCTTCTTCTCGCGATCGATCGATCCTGAGACGGACGGTATAATGTGTATCCGCGTGCGAGAAAGAGAGAGAGAGAGAGAGAGACGTGCTCTAATAATTCAAAGTTTGGCGAGGGCTTTTATTGGAAAATCGATTTTCGAGGAGGGAATGTTAGAGCGATAAGCCGAAAGTGTGTCGTTCGCTTGTCTTATCTCTGTCGTTTGCTCGTGCGCGATTTTCCTTCTCTCTCTCTCTCTCTCTCTCTATTTCTTTTTTTTTATATTTCTTCCATCGGGAAAAAAACTTTTCAATCCGATTGTAATTCAATGAAAATTCATGAATCACGGGCGCGTTTGCGCATACGAGCGATGCTTTATTCACAAAAGGCCCGAGAGCTGCTGCGTGTGCAGCGGCGTGTGTATATAAGAATTTCGGCCACGTCCGCCCGTTAATTTTTAACGATCTCTCTCTCTCTCTCTCCCTCGCACCCCTGCCGCGTTTGTATCGATTCAGGTATGCGCATTCTTTGTTCGGCTTTTGTATTGAATATTTCAGATCCGAACTCTTTCTGCCCGCAGACAAGCGCGTTATTTCGTTATTACTATTTTTTTTTTTTATTATCTCCGCACGTATATCGTAGCGCGACGAGGGAAGAGGAGAAAAAACACTTTTCCCTCAAAGAAAATATCGTCGGGGTTATGCGCGAAGGTGAGTTTGAAAAAACATATTATACGAGAGAGAGAGAGAGAGAGAGAGAGAGAGAGAGAGAGAGAGAGTTCAGCGCTCCCACTGTGCTTTTACAGAGAGAGAGAGAGAGAGCGCGCGCATGAAAATGCGCGCTTATCGATCAAACTCTTTTTCCGTGTCCCCTCGCGCACTCTCTCTCTCTCTCTCTTTCTGGCCAGGATTTAATTGAAAAAGCAAAATTCCGCGCGCTTTCTTCCTCTAAAGCCAACGTTTTTTACTGCCTCGTGTGCACCGCGGCGAAATTTTTCGAGCTTCGTGACTCACGTGATGAATCGCGGCCATATCTGTGTGCGTTTACGTATATAACGTGTGTTCACTCCCTCCTTAGAGAGAGAGAGAGAGAGAGAGAGTGCGGTTGTGTCGCATTTAGCCCTGCCCCTGATGTACGAAAACCCGATACCCGTGACTCAGTGTTCAGCCCCTAGAGTTATACGTTTTCAGTAATTAATTACATACAGAAGAGTCGAGGAGTACACACACACTGGCGGAAGTTTTTTTGAAGGGCTGCGCGCGCGCGCGATACATTTTTAATTTAATGTTGCGCGAGAGTCGAGCTTCGCGCGCGCGCGCGAACACTCCGCCGAGTTAATTAAGTTGACAAGGTTGCGCGTTGCGTTTGACGCCACGGGTTCGTGTAACGCTGTTGTTTTTTTTTTCCCCATCTCATCCCTGCAATTCTCTCTGTTACTTTATTTTTCTTGTCGCACTCTCTCTCTCTCTCTCTCTCTCTCTCTATCTCGGGCGTATGGACAGATTTGTTCGACTGCCGCATCGTCACCGAAGCGAAATTTACAGGTGCGGACGTGTGTTTCAGAGAGAGAGAGGGCCGCTGCGCACCGCTTGAATAATTGTGCAAGAGAGTGGATGCCGCTGATGGTCATGGAGTGTCATCGATCGGAGTTTCGAGATGATTCATTACGAGGCCGAGAGCGCGAATCGATGATATAACTCGCTGCTTTCCCCCCCCCCCCCCCCCCCCCCCCCCCCCTCTTGATGTGTGTGTGCTCTTCTGCGGCTATGTCGAATACGAGGGGAATCGAATGATCGACGGATTTCGATTAATATTTCGCCGGCCGCAGGAATAATTCGCGACGAGGTGTATTTATAAATTCCATCGATCGAGCGCGAAAATAGTAGTCGTTGTCGCGCGGACGTTTCATACAGCCCTTCTCTCTCTCTCTCTCTCTCTCTCTCTCTCGCGCGAAGAGAGCAGTGTCGGGATTATGATTAATCTATTTTCATTCCGAACTGTCAATTTGTTAATTGCCGCGGTCGCGCGAGAGGCGAAGATTTATTGCGAAACTCGTTTTTCTCCAAGTTTTCTCGACATATACATTTTCCATCGCAAGAAAGAGAGAGAGAGAGAGAGAGAGAGAGAGAGAGAGAGAGGGAACGTCGTAATAACGCGACGGAACCTGTCTCGCACTCTCGGCAAACAAAACCACGATTCACCAAACATGATTCACGTCGGGAGAACCTGTGTATTGCCGAAGGGGCTATCTCCGATGTATGTATATCTCTGTGGGTATACAAACGTCGCGCGGCGCGGCTGCACAGAAAAAGAAAATAATCTAGGACAAGCTTGCTATCTTATCGCGAAAGCTGCGGGAGAATAAGGAATTTCCCCGTGTGAGTGAGAGAGTACGCATATAATGGTATTTAATTTCGTCGATCGTCGGAGGAAGGACGCGAGCTCGTTTATCATCATGCGGAAATGCAGTATGCCATTCAGAGCGGAATACCGAAATCAAATACTATTCATCCCACACGTACGAGGCTACAATGCTGAATTCTATTCAGGCCCACTGATATATGTGCACATAATCTTCTATATCAACCGCACACACGTCGCCGGATATATCTAAATTCTCTCTATACATCGCGTACAATATGTACCGGTGCGCAGGACCAATCCCGCGTAGGGGAAAGAGTATACAAGGTTTCGAATTTTCGCGTATACCTTGATGGTGACCATAGCGGGGGCCGACTGTTTCATGCCGCAGTCGTAAGCTACGACGCTGAGAATGTAGTTGTGGGACCTCTCATAATCCAAAGGCTCGGTATTCCTGATCGCTCCCTCGTTATCGATGACAAAGGGCTGATCAGCGGTGAGTATCTCGTACTTGCAGACGTCCCCGTACTTGGGCGTGCAGTCGCGGTCCGATGCCTCGACGCGAACGATCTCCTCGTAGAGTCGTCCCTCGTCGACGGTGCTCACGTACGCTGGCTGCAGGAACTGCGGCGCGTACTCGTTAACGTCCACCACGGTGATGTGGACCGTTGCGCTGAAAGCAGAGAAGCAGAGCCGTTTATATATATATATATATATATATATACACACACATTGTGTTATATACGTGCAGTGTGAAAGAAAGAGAGACAGGCTTTTTTCGTCCTTTCTTCTCTTCTCAAACCCTCGAGAGCCATTATGCGGAATTATTATCATACGGCACGGCGGGCGTGTTCGAGAAAAAGGGAGAGATTAAATCGGAGCGAGAGAAAGGTGTGTGCGTGCAGCGCTGAAACACGGTTAATCGTGTTCCCGGCTATATATAGCGCGCGAGACTGCCTTAGTTAGGATTTTAATCTCTTTATATTCCGTATTCCGAACTACTGCGCCGCTCTACTTCTTCGCTGAAAAATGTTTGCCGCTAAAGTTTTTAAGAGTTGAATTAAACGCCCCCCCCCCCCCCCCCCCCCCCCCCCCCCACCCCATATATATATATATATAAACATTTTTCCCTCTGCAGCTTCGTTAGCAACTTTACATCGGCAACTTTTTTCCATCCGTTAAATTCAGCGTTAACAAACAAACTCTCGCCTGTATATAGTGCACACGCTTAATCGATCGATTATCCCGGGAGATTCGAAGGAAATAACCGTAGCGTTAAACGCAAATTATCCGACGTTTACACAACTGCATATAATTGAACGGAGCGAATAAGAGAGTCCTGTATATACACATCGATTGTGCGCGGCCGGTTGAGAAAGAGAGAGAGAGAGAGAGAGGCAAAAAAGCGCGGCCTAATATGGAAGCGCAACGACGGCGTCGATTTTAATTCTCGAACGCGGCGATTCGCGTCGATACTCTACTTCACCTCGGCGTAATTGAGCGTCTCTCACGGGCGAGTCGCTAATTTCATACTATTTGCGTCGCTCCCCGATGCAGCTCTCGTCTTACGAGTGGCTAATATAACGGCCCTAATATCGCCTGTATTATCCGAGAGAGGAAAAACGTTCGCGCCAGAAAAAGTCATTATACGAAATATACCGACCCGATGATTTATCGCCGCTTGGAAAACACACGGGAGGGACGACGCGAGATTTAGCGTCAGCAGATATCGATCGCTTTGGGATGATATAACTACGCAGTGTGTATATATAATATAAATCGTAAAACGAAAAAGATTGTATTAACCCTGTAGCGTAGGGAGTGAGAGTGTGTGTGTGTGTGTGAGCCGCATATATATATATATACGAGAGACAAAGCTCAATTTATGCAGACGCTCGAGCCGCTCATCTTTATTTATTGCTCCGCCTTTACGGCCGGCGTGCACACACACACACACACACACACAAGTATGCATAGATCACCGGGCCGAAAAAGTATAACAGACGGCGTTTTCATACCGGCCGGATTTTCGCGCATAATGTCGATCGTCGCATTAAAATTTTATTAGCGAAATTCATCCTCCCCCACCAATATATATACTACACACGCGTTGTTTATTCATGAGCAGTACAAAACGGTCAGTCTCTGCGCGAAATTTCGAGTGTCGTCGTCGTCGTCGAGCATATTTTACACGAGTTAATCGAGGGCGTTAGAAAGAGAAGAGAATCGTGTGTAGTCGTGAGCCAGTAAATTCATTTATCCAAGTAAATTTTAGAAGCGATTATGTGTGCGAGGAGAATAATTCAATATGCGTAAGTGGATCGCGGGTGTATATTCGGCGGCAACAAAACTAATAATTTCCCGCTCGAAGATTAAGCGGTAACAAAGCGCCGAATTGTACAACTACGTGTACCTGCGCCAGACGCAATTCCGGACTAATATTTACGAAAGTCTAACTCTACGGGCTGCTGCTACAGAGAGGCATATTCATCAGGTGTCAAAGCTTCCCAAAGAACAATCTCTCACGAGAGACCAGGTAAGGGTACGACACTAAAATCCCGTCCTCCTCTCTCTCTCTCTCTCTCTCTCTCTCCATTCCGCAACTTTACGCTCCGTAAATTCTTCGAACCGAAAATTTGGCCCAATTCCTACGTTTATTGCCTCCTAGTCTACCGAGTATACCAGTATACGCGGCGCTGTAGTGTCTATAGCCTGACGAAAAATCATCTACATCGCGAAATGATGCACAGCGACTAACTAGGAGAGAAAGAGTAGGGAATTCTTTTTATTCTTTTCGAGAGAGAGAGAGAGAGAAAGAGAGAGGTCAGGTCGACGATTGGTATGCGCGTCGCGTGCCCGGGGATTTCGGCGTTGATCGAGGCAGTTTTCTGGAAGAGCTTTTTGATGTTAAGGGGATTCGCCGCGCGGGAGAATAGGCGATTTTTTAATCTCCCCTACATAGTGCCAAGACTCTCTTCTGGAAGCTACTTTGAAATCCGGTCGTATACGTCGGCGCGACTAAAAAAAACTGGGTTATAGTCCCTTTGACGCGAGAGCTTTCGAAGTCAGAGCGATCGTTTACCGGACATCTGGATTCGTCGCGAGAGGGAATAATTGACTGAACCCTGGGCGCAAAAGTCTTTTAAATATGATCGGAAATGAGAGTACGAACGCGCCGGAGATACAATAGAGGCGCGCAATGCGGAGACAAACAAGGAGAAACTGCTGCTGCAGTCGAGAAAGAGCAAATACCTCCCGTAGACGCGAGATATATAAATTAAACTCGGAAATCAACACGCGGTATTTGTACTAAGAGACGGCTCCTCGTGCATACAGCCCGCCGAACAATATAAAGCTCTAGGAAAACTTGACAAAAGCTATAGCGGGATAAACATTCCTCTCTCTCTCTCTCTCCGAGGTTTAATCGCACTTTTATACATTCTCTCCGCGGAAAATAAACCGCTCTCGGAAAGAGCCGAGCGCGCTGCACGTACACGTAGCGCAAACAGAATTCAATATCCCTCGTTCGCTCTCTCTCTCTCTCTCCATATTATCCTTCCATCGGAATGGATTTTCGCGTTCGCCCTCGCTTATGATTCAGCGGGAGAATCATAATTTCCACAATCATCTCTCTCTCTCTCTCTCTCTCTAGCTACGGCGCGACGATTTCCAATTGGAAAACTCTCGCCTCGGTTTTCTTGCTGCAGCTGTGTATAGAGAGCGAGAAAAAGCGAGGCAAAACTCACTTATCGGACTGAGCGCCGTTGCAGGCGACGGCGGCGATGTCGAACTTGTAGTTTCTCCTCTTCTCGCAGTTGAGCACCCGGAGAGCTCTCAGCTCGGCCAGGCCGTTCTCCTTGAGAACGATCTCGAAGGGCGCGTCGCCGTGATGCTTGTTGGCGATGCGGAACGAGCAGACCTTGGCGCCCAGGGCGCGGATCTGAGGCGTTACCTCGACCAGCGTCTCGTTCTCCTTGACCAGGCCGTGATAGCCGCTCTCCAAGCTGTCCAGGTCCAGTCGCGGGCCTGAAAAGGTCAAAATTTTCCTATTAATCATCTCGTTGTTATATTGCAGCGTATCGTGAACGTTGGTTTGTATAATACGTGGGTTATTGTGTTGAACGATCAAAGCCGGCTCGAAATTAACGATCCTCTATATATAATGTACAGAGCGCTGTCGGTTTTTACGAAAACCCGACTCTCGGGTATAATATTATACGTATTATTGATTTCCTTTCATACACTCGCTATATTATGATTATACACCTGTATACACACGCACAGGTAGACTCGTCAAGCTCTCGTGTTTTATAATTTAAAATTTACGAACGCTGCCTTTCTCTCTCACTGTACGTCTGCGCGTGTACACTTCGGAATATCATACGAACATATATAAATCCAGATTGAACCTCCGCGGCGGAATAGTACGCGGGTGTTGTGTTTTCGCGAAAAACATCGGCTTTGCGCGCGCATATTTCCCCGTCAAGAAAACAAAGCGCAAATCCCGCGCCATAAACCTCCTCTCTCTCTTTCTCTCTCTCTCTCTCTCTCTCTCAGCTCTTGGCGTGTATACGCGTTTGTTCCGCATATCTGCTGAAATAACTCGGGCACTGAGAGAGAGAGAGTTTTGCTCGATTTCAGCCCTTGTATGCTTCGGAGAAGACAAGCTCTGTATAAGCGAACACGGAAAAAGCTCCAAGCGGTTATCTCTGTAATTAATACATTTTTGTGCACATACACCATCATAACCGAACGTGTGTAGAATCGTTTGAAAGAGTAACGCGAAGCCCGTTGGAAAATGACAAGGCAGGATTCGACGGGAGTGGAATTGTACAGCCGTCCAATCTAGCGCTAATAGCTTTTTCATCCGTTTAATGTGTGTGTGTGTGTGTGTGAGAGTGAAAAAAAACTACGGGTCATCCCCTGCGTGTATCGATCGTCGATTAATACTACACATTCCGGGGCTCGACTAGCGGACTTTCCCAGAAAGCTACACTCGAAGACGAAGCTTGTACAACGCAAGCGGCGCGATATTGCTTTGGTAGAGTGTTTTTGTGAAAGAAACATTACGAGGATATTGCGCGAGCGCGAGAGAGAGAGAGTCTTTAACGCAATCAGAGGGCCTCAAAATTGCTGGGTAGAAATTTTTTTCCATTTTTGCTCTCTCTTTCTCTCTCTCTCTCTCTTGCAGTATAATCAAGCTCCGCAAAGCTCTTCCGAAAGGACGGGAGAGAAAAAAGCCATCCGCACTAATGCTGTTTAATGTATAATGCTGCAGGTGTAATACTAGCATGCTCGCGCGCGCAAAAGCTCCTCTCGCTCCGTAGGAATAAATTAAAACGTAAATCTGGATCGGCGAGTCTCTGTGCTGGGCGAGAAAAACAAACAAGTCGAATTTTAATCACCAAAGAGCTGCAGCAGTATTTTCGATTTTCATCGTGTGAATTACGCGTATAGGCGCGCTCTATATAGGAAATATAATGAGAGAACGACGACGATACGGCCCATTGTTTCACGCGGAGGTAGACTATATTTCAATGCGCTCATCTCTCCCGCGAAATTAGGCTGCGCGGGGGACACGATATAGTCTCTCGGCGCTCTCGCGACTCCTTCATAAAGGACTATATATGGGAGAGATGCAGTGTGTATATTAAACAAGCGTCGTCGAGCGCTCCGAATGAAATCTAAATCTCGACAACTTTGCTCTGTTTACCGGAGAGGCAGAGAGAGAGAGAGAGAGAGAGAGAGAGAGAGAGAGAGAGAGATGGATGTAGGCGGCTTTTATTGTTCCCTCTGCGCATATTCTCTCAGTACTCGCGCGTCATATAATGGAAATCATCGGCAATCGATAGAGAGCTGTCGCGTGGGTCACGGAGGGACGTGTATACAAGGGCGCTGGGAATTTGCATTTTGTAAAAATTGAATGGCGCCGCGAGTGTATAAGAGAGATTCCACTCCGCACACGGCGTGTAATATGGACGAGGAGTTTATTGCCGAGAGACGCTGCTCTGCTCCAATTTCCAAGTCTCGCTCTGCGGCGACGCCGAATACTCTCTTCTCTTCTTCTTGTCTGCAGCTGCGCTTTAAAAGGGTTACCCGCGCGTATTCCGCCGAAAGATTTTACCTCTCTCTCTCTCTCTCTCTCACGAGCGGCTCGCCGATAAAATATGGCAAATACTCGGGAGATATAGAGAGGCGAAGAGAAGAGAAGAGAAGAGAAGAGCCTTTTAATACTTGGAGTGCGGCAACGGCGCCGGGTAAAAAGTTTGGAGGGAAGTTCTTCCGCGAGTTGCGATGTACTTTGCGCGGCGAGCGTCATTCATTATTCGAAACGGTTTAATGGTATTTAGAGAGAAGTTTTTTAGGTGAATTTTTTATGAAGGAGATGATCGAAATTGTACCCTGATGAATGTGTGTGTTTACAGAGGAAGTCGCATATACGACACAACTTTCTTAATTAGTCCCTTGATATCGAGATATACCCTTGGTATCGAAATAATTCGAGTTATTCAATCGCGCACGCGCGCGACTCTTTTATCATTATTTACAATGCGGCGAGTAATAAAGAGAAAGTCGATGCGTGTGCAGCGAGTCATATATGTATATAACGCCCGCCGGGACAAATAAAGCTGCACCAGCAGCCTCTCTCTCGAGAGATAACTGTATATAGCTCGTCGGTATATTATGTGGAGCGCGTCGTGTGCGTATATTCGCCGAAAATGAGGCTCTCGATCACGATCGATCTTATCCCCCGATTAAACGCGCGCGCATGTGCGACGCGAATTCGAGAGAGCAGAGAATGAGAGAATTTAATTATTCCCGAGAATTATACACACGTTATATATTTTCCAGAATTACGCAGTAATTCAGAGGTAACATACAATTCGAAAAAAAGCAGCCAGTGCAGCTCGCCGCGCGAAGAAAAATCGCACTCGTACACAGTGTGTGTCACATACAGCGCGGTCAATCATCCGCTACGTCAATTCCATTAAACTCTCGCGTGTGCGACTCGCCGCTCTCTCTCTCTCTCTCTCTCTCTCTCTCTCTCTCTCTTCGCTGTAGCGGAAAAATGCAGTCCGCGCATATAGAGCGAGTTACACACACATACAAAGACGTCGCGTATAAATTCCGTCGCCCGCTGCACTGCGCGCGAGAGGCAATCTCGATAAATAAAAAAACGCTTCGCCGTGTGTAACGCGAGAAAGAGTGTGCGCGCAGTGCATAAATATAACGCTAAACTCATTAGCATTCGCATTAGCCGCGCGGCTCTGTACGCGTGTGTGTGTATACTGTATGTAAAAGCGGAGAGAAAAAGAGAGAAAAAAAAGCGGCAGCCAAATGAACAGGATAATACGGAGAGAGAGAGAGAGAGGCTCAACTGCACTTTGCTTATAGTGTATACAGTGAACAGGTGTGCGATAAACGGCTAGACGCTGTACATTGTGTGCCGCTGCAGCGCGTTGCACGTGACTGTGTATACAACTCGGGCATAATTCTTTTCTGCGGGTGGAAGGAGCCAAGAGAGAGAGAGAGAGAGAGAGAGTAAAAAAAGGGGACCCCGAGAAACGAAGAGGAGAGAAAGAACGCGAGCGTACAGTATGCGCTGAATCGAAAAGGGACGAGAGAGAGGCCCCAGAGGTATAGGCTATAGAGTACCGCAGGTAGACCGCAGAGAGACTGCGATTTCAACAAAATCCCGCAGAGCCTGCAGACACGTGCGTATATACGCGTACACATATACATACGTGCACGAGCGCAGGTAGATTTATACGGATGTATATGTAACCCTCTATGCGCAGCTGCTGCCGCCGGCGAAAAATCTCGTCCCGCACCTGCATACCGAGTCGGGTTTCGACCTTCGGATGAAATTCCGGACCGCCCGTTTTTCTCGAAAAACCTTCGGGGAACTTGTATTATACACCGCGCTCTGAAAGACAGACAGAGAGAGAGAGAGAGAGAGAGAGAGTGTGTGTGTGTGTGTAATGAGAAACGAGAGAAAGATGTGCAGATCGCCGAGTAAGGAGTGAAAGCGCTCGCGCGCCACACGGGAGAGGGATCCTTGAGTCGAAAAAAAAGGACGAAAAGCGCCTGATTTCGTGTTTGTTATGTTTTTGCGCATCGTACGTATATCGATCGCGAGGGCGCGAAAAATTCAATCGGAGACGCGTTGCGTCGAATCCGGAAGCATCGCATCAACGCCGCGAAAGCTCTTTCTCTCTCATCTCTCTATCTCTCCAACGACATCGTAGCGGGATTATTATTTTTATCGTCTACACGCTCTTTTTTCGGAGGTGCGACAGAGTACATAGCGTACAAAGACACTCATTCTCGCGCTATGAGCGGCGCGAATCGATCGCTCCTTTATTTACCGAGCGATTAGCGCTTTTCGACACACTGTATATCTATAAGATATAGGATACTGTATAGAGCCGAGAGAGAGAGAGAGGGAGGCGATGTAGAAAGTGGGGCCAGCACGCGCGCGACTCTCGCGACGAAAAATCAATGGGAAAAATAAAAGCGCTTTATAAATAGGAGACTCGTGTGTAGGTGTATATATATATATATACGTACGACGTCGCGTGCGAGAGAAAAATCGAACGAGGAGGAGGAGGAAGCGAGAGAGAAAACGGAGAAACGTATAGTGGCACATCACGCAGACGCGAGAAACAGGTGAGGAGTACAGAGGAAGAGAATAAAAAAAAAATGACGCGTGTCTGTGTGTGTGTGTGCGAGTATCGACGATGAAAGGAAAGCCAGCCATCGGAGCGCTTCCTTCTTCTCTCCGTCTCTCTCTCTCTTTCTCTCGTCGTGTCGTGTAGAGCCGCGCGCGCGACTTAAAGCGGAAAAATCGATCGCGCCAGACGTTCGCGATCGGACTCTCGCTCGCTCTCGTGAGCTCGCGCGGGAGGGACAGAGACGGACGCGCACACAGGTATAACATATACACACACGAAACGGGGCCGCCGCCGAGATAACGTCTCTCTCTCTCTCTCTCGCTCTTTCTCTGCAGCCGTATCCTCCATTCGCGAGAGGGCCCTCGGCGAGAGAAAAGTATACACGCGCAAGAGACGGAGAGAGAGAGAGAGAGAGAGAAAAAGGGCAGCGAGAGAACGAGTTGTGTGTCCAGTGTGTGCGTGCGCGTATGTGTGTGTGTGTGTGTATGGGAGGCGAGAGAGGATAAAGAAGCCCGATGCCTGGCGGTCGAGTCTCTCTCTCTCTCTCTCTCTCTCTCTCTCTCCTGACTCACCTGCACGT
>QLSS01000926.1:0-22445 GCA_024372645.1 Trichomalopsis sarcophagae | reverse complement strand
CTGATACTTCTTATTTGACCTTGAATTGACCTTCTCAAGGTCACTAAAGCAAACTTAAAATATCCTTTGCGACGTAATTTTTTCCGCTCTATCCGATTCCAAGGTCAAAAATAGAGGTTCCTATTTAAAAAAATGACCATTACCCTCAAATGACCTTGAAAATCGAGTTCAAGGTCATAGATGTTTGTGTCATTCGATGGCCCCCTTTACCGTCTTCAACTTTTGTTAAGGTCATTTTTCGTTAAAATTGGTTTTTCCATGGTTTTTTGTCGTGGTCGGATTTAAATGAAACACCCTGTATAGAGCCTGAGGAGGTCTAAACAAAAAAGCGTTATTTTAATCTGCATACACACATACATATTTGCGCCCACATGTCTTTTGTACTCATTTCAAAAATATTAAATAAAAAGCACGAATAAGTGTATCCACTAAACAAACGCCTTTTACGTCTGAGGGTCGATAGTTTTGTTCTCCGTGAGGTGTTAAGCTCACGGTTGCTCCGAAATTACCGGGGTAATGAAAGAACACGAGAGATTATCGGTGTTATATGTGTTATAATGTGTCTATTTATTAATCGTGATTCACAATGAATTGATTCTATGAAAGAGAGAACGCGTGTTTAAGGTGATCTCGGAGAATGTGCGCTCTAAATGTACTATCCTATCTGTCGTCTCCGAGTCAAAACTACCTGTCTAATGCTGGATCGTGGGTGACGGAATCGGGGCGAGCGTCCGCATGCACCCCCTTTTATAGAATCCCCGGGTGGCGTGATTTCTACCCGCGCGGTTATCCAAAATCGTGGAAGGGAGGTTATGCTGAGTCGAAAGAAACGGGCTTCGGGGTGAGTCCGAGCTGTTGCTATGCGAGGATTTGGCGACTTATGCATCAATTGCATTATAATTAGCAACGCTATACACGTGTGAGTATTCACACGTGACACGCCTAACAAAATCAAGAGTCAAGAGTTCAAGTATAAATAAAGAAAGCGATATCTCCCCCTAGGAACATAATACGAGACGAGACAATAACACCGTTGATTATCCAGCCCAACCCAGTTATGACAAGGCTCCCACTGTAAATCACTCCCTTCAATCGGTTTAATAACATCAACCACCTAAAGAAAAATCAATAACAATAAACAAATTATGAACTAACACGCGATAAAGCATAATATAAAATAATAAACAATACAAAAACTTTAATTTACCCCACACATTTCGTTGAAAATCTAAAGAAACTGTAACGAACTAACTGCACACCACTAAAATCCCCGACAGACTGATGCCGAATCAGACTGCGTCACTCGGACGAGCCAAGAAAATCAGGGAAATCGAGTACTTCAAACTAGGAAAGAAGTAGGGAGAAACACATATCCTTAAGAAAGAGGAGCTTGGGAAAGAAAGTAATAAAAATTCGAAACCGACGAAAGTGCATGATGGGATCGCCTGTACACCGGGAGGAATGATGAAATTTTATTTTCAACATTCTTTTTCTGGTGGGGTGGAAGTTTATTGCATAAAATCAATTGAAAATATAACTTGTAAAATAAAAGGAGAAAAGTATTCTTAAACAATGCTAACTCCAATAAAAACATGCATATACTAATCAACATTCTTTATGTTACAGTCAACTATTATTCATATACAAATTGAAAAACAAAAATAAATCATACACCTGCCTATCCCTATCACACTACACAAAAATGTTTTTTCACATACGATAAATAAAAACCTTTCTATCCATTATTGTAAAAATATAATCATTAATCACATATGTAAAATATGAAAATATCCATCATTGTAAAAACTTTTATCAGTAATTATATAATAATGTGCAATGAAAAAAAAAAACTTCTGTACACACCAGAAACTATGAAAAGAAAAATCTTCATCGAAATTTATGTATTAAAGAAAAGTACCTCACAACAAATTATGTAAATAAATAATGATGTGCGGAAGAATGAATTACCTATCATTACTTATAAAATACACACACACATTTTACGAACATGGAGTTTCACTCGTCCGTTCTTTTTCGGGCGGGGAGGTGTAATGGAATCCCCGATTCCATTACGCACCTACGACGCCAATTTAAGTAGGTCACACAAATTTTACACGAAACGAGAAAAACACATACATGAGACACTCGCGAGCATCGTCATCGCAGCAGCCGCAAGAAGCAGCATTTCCCACCACAACGTATTCCTATAAAAATAGAATTAGAGGCGTAGCATCAAAACACGTTCTAAGTCGAAGATCACCCGAAAGAATGGCTAACGCCAAAAAAAATATGACGGCGACGAAACAAAAAGATTTCACTAAACTAGTCGCGATATTCCTCACGAAAAGCGACGGAAATCAAAATAGCTTTGCGAAGAACAAACATCAGCCGAGCACGCTCTCCCGCAAACGAATCGAGAAAAGATACACATGACAGTACGCAGGCGACGAAAAGCAGCAGGAGAGCTGTCACAAGACGCTTTTCCTAAAAACTGAAAGTAATAAAATTTTTATGAGATCACGCAAAGTCGAGAGGAAAGTCGTGAGAATATTAGGCACTCCTAATATGGAAAATCAATGCTACATATTCTCCAGTATATAAAGACCGGGAGCAAAAGGGTGCTCGTCGTTAGTTTTCCTGAAGTCGCTTTACAAGCCGAAATTTTAAAATTAAAATTCCCAGAGAAAGTGTTGTAGTAGTTAATATATACAGAGATCATAACATCTATTTGGAATTAAAAACCCTCAGTAATCTAATCGAATTCATCGATAAATTCAAAAATGTAATAGTATGTGGGGATTTTAATGCTCATCACCCTATGTGGAGTACGGACAGAAATAACAAAATCGGTAAATGGATAGCATCAGAAACATTTAATACCAATCTAATAATTATTAACAACCCACATCAGGCTACACTGATCCCAAAAATAAGGAATACGCCATGCTCACCAGACATTACCGCTATATCTCTCAACCTCATTCACAAAACTGAATGGTCCATTTTGGAGGATACTCTAGGTAGTGACCACTACCCAATCCCTATATTAATGAATAACAAATCGCGAAAAAATTAAACAGTATTAAGGTAAACTGGGACCAATTTAAACTCACACTAAAAGGAAAAACCGAGAACACTCAATTTGATAAACTAAACCCAATAGAAGATTATAACCAAATAACTCATCTTATACTTGAATCAATAAAAGAATGCGGATCGAAAATTTCCAACCCACGTGAAAAGTCACACATGGTTCTCATGTGGTAATCATGTGGTTTCTACGTGGTTGTAATGTGGTTACCACATGGGATCCACATGGGAACCATGTAGGAACCAGGTGTGATTTTGCTGTGGGTTCCCATAAGGAAGCACGCGATTCCCACATGGTTCCCACATGGTTCCCTCGTGATTTTTACATGGTCACCACAAGCTATGTGTGAAATAATTTGACAGAATGCTACTTATGCCAGTGTTAACCACATGGGAACTAAATGAAAACCACATAAATACCACATGACCATTTGGGGACCACATGATTCCCATATGGTCTACTGAAAATAATCATTTTTAGTTTTGTTGTTAAATAAAGTTGTTAATAATAAGAATTTTTAAGCTTAGCCGCCCAGTTTGGGTGTTATCGCCCCGATGGTAACATCGTGTTATAATCCCGAAACCACATGATTGCCATATGAGAACCATGTACGACTTTTCACGTTGGGAAGGGTGATAGAATTATTAAAAACCCCAAACCACCTTGGTGGACCACGGAACTTGACCAAGCTGTCGAAAGTAGGAAAAAAACTACTAAATGCGTACCGAGACAACAAAAATGCAGAGAATTACGAAAAATACTCGGAAGCAGACGAGATATTAAAAACACTAACAAAAGAAACAAAAACGTCTTATACCCGTAATTACATGCAATCTCTGGGAGTAAATACGCCCACAAACTCGATCTGGCAGATGATTGGTGGATTAAAGGGCTTTTTGAATTCCACACAGAATAACGCTAAGTTTGATTACGAGGACCCTAAAATTAAAATCACCATTGACGAACTATGCACTGACTCGCCGATCAAGTCTACAGACATTCCTCACTCCTTTACAAACTACCATTTAGACGCTCCAATCACCTACGAAGAAATACATACAGCTATAGAAAACCTAAAAATTAAATCATCCCCGGGAAAAGATTTGATTTCCAATGATATTATCCAAAGTTTGCCATAGAAAAACTAATAAACATTTTTAACATTGAAACTGCTTGAAAGAATTATTAAAATACGCCTCGACTGGTACGTAGAGAATGAGTACCTCTTACCAAATTCACAGTTCGGTTTCCGAAAACAATAATCTACTCAAGACAGCACGACACTGCTAGCCGCCGACGCGTATCTTGCTCTGACGAAAAAGCAAGTCTATGCTGTGTTAATGCTCGATATAGAAGGTGCGTTTGACAATGTAGACCCGGAAATACTAATAAAAGAACTGCTCGAGATAAAAATCTCTGAGAAAATTCCAACTTTCATTGTAAACATTATAAAATTCAGAAAAATAGCTTTCTTTTTGAATAAAAAACATATTATAGATAAAACCACTAGAAAGGGTCTCCCTCAAGGCTCAGTCCTTAGTCAAATCCTGTTCAATCTTTACGTGAAAAACATAACGCGAAATATTGACGAATGCAACAATTTCCAATTCGCAGATGACTGCGCGTTAACCTTTGCCCATAAAATTCCCGAAATCGCGACTCAAAAGCTGGAAGAGGGTGCCAAAAAACTTAAAATATGGCTAAATAACAGAGGTCTCAATATAGCCCCCCACAAATCGAACTACATCATAATACACAATAGGAAAAAATTAGAAAAAGACATAACATTAAAAATAGACGTCACTAAATTACAACCTGTAAATCAAGTCAAATTTCTTGTAGTAATTTTTTATAGCAAACTTAATTGGATCCCCCATATAAAAAGCATAAAAAAGAGAGTCGCGAACACACACTAATAAAAGCCTTTTCAAATAAAAATTGGTTCTCTAAACATACAACTCTAATAAATATCTTTAAAGCCCTAACCCGTTCGATTTTGGAATGGGGATACGCTTGCTACTGCAACGCTGCCGAGACTCACCTTAAAAAACTAGAACCTGTTCACAATACCGGATTGAAAATTTGCCTAAGCCTCCCAAAATTCGCTTCCAACGCCGTAACCTTAAATATAATCCAAGAAACTACTCTCTTCCATCGCAGGAAGAACCTAATAGACAAATGCATCCTAAAATCTGCAAGCCTTAAAAAACACCCTCATATCCCTAAACTCCAACTTCTATCCGAAAACATTATGAGCAATAAAAAATCAAAACACAAAGCTATAATGAGAACAGTAATAGACAGATATACCCTAAAAGAAAAAATTGACAAAATCATAAAAACTGAACTCCCCCTATCACATGAATTCCCCTTGCAATGTCAACTCTCGGACAATGATATTGAAATCAACACAGAAAATATACAAGAAAGCCCCGACACAAACCATAATCAGACATCTTCTCTTCATTACGAAAACTCAAACCGGTTCTATGTAGACGCTTCTTGTTCAAATGAAACCGACTTTCACGGTGCAGCTTTCTATTACAAAAACAATAATATAATAGAAAAAAATAAAATTACAAATCATTCTACCAGTACAGAATCCGAACTATACGCCATCTTAGTGGTTTTGCGTTTTATACAAAACAATAAAATTGAAAATTCAATAATCTTCTCGGATTCTAAACAAGCTCTGTCATATATAAAAAACAAACACTATCAAACTAAAATCCCACTGGTATGAGGTATATCACACAGTCATAACAGAAACAAAAAACAACTGGCATAAAGAACACTCACTTGAAATTACTAAAACAGCAAAAAAATATCTCCCAAAAGTCTTCTTCACAAACCCAAAACATTTCTCTAACATTTTCAAAAAACTTTAGAAATCAGAACTATCTACCTAAGAGTTCTAACCAACTCCCAATGCACTCCTGATAGAATGTACAAAATGAAACTATCCGAATCCCCGGCATGCGTTTGCGGTCATGACTACGGCGATCTCCGACATATAATCTGGGATTGCAACCAACATATTATACTAAGGAACGATCTTCTCGAAACTACGAACTTTTGACATGCCCCTGGTAAAAATAACTTATTAAATCCGATTCAAAAGGTAATAGGTTTTAATTGAATTTCTTAATCGGAAATTATTCAATTAAAACCAATTTAATCGATTAAAATCTATTTAATCTGATTATAACTTTTAGTCGGTTTTAATCGGATTCAATCAGTTGTATTTTTCAACAAATAAACATTTTATTTAAGAACACAACTGTTTAAATCCGATTAAGACCGACTAAAATTTATAATCAGATTAAATAGATTTTTGTTGGAATATAGGCGATAACTCTTGCCATCTGCGACTCTCCACTCTACCCCAGCGATCTCCGCTCGCCGCCTCATTCCGTGTTCGCTCCTCGAGCAAGCCACACGCATTCAGCTTACGCAAAGCTCTTTTACATTGTTCTCTTACGTTTTTCACTTACAGAATAAAGCCACGTTTATCTCCTTTATAAACTATAGTGTTGTTCCTTTTCGTGTCAACCTGATCCTATTATTCGCGTCCGTTCGTAGCTTATATACCGACAGGTTATGTGCCCAGCACGCTTCCACTGTGCGGAAACGTGAAAAGTGCCAGTTAAGTGATAAGAAAAGGACCACAATCTACACTCAACGCAGAAGGCGAGAAAAAGGCGCGGGTCACTTCTCAGTGAACGCGACGCACACACCGCCCAAACAAAGAGGCCAAGGACGTGTACGAGCCTGCCTTCCAAGAGACGACACGCAGACGCTGTACTCGGGGAAGCCGAGGGAACACGATGTCTCCCAGGGAACGTCCTGCAAAGCATTCGAGGAAAAGGTCAACTGTATCACGATGGCAGGAAGTCAGTATAGATGGGAAAATCCGCAAACCACGCGTAAGTATATACGAAAAAAAAGTAAGCTGTAAAGTGACGTAACACAAAGAAAAACGCATTTGTTAGAATCTCAACTTAAGTCGGATTGAATGCGCGGAAGAAAAGTGAAGTGATAAAAACGCGAAATAGAAGAAAATATTAAAATCATAACGAAAACGTGTCTAACATAAAACTCAGTAAAACGACAAAGAGTTTCTCGGTATAAAACGCATAAAAGAAAAGATGTGAATACGTGTAGCATACGTCGTAGTTGACGGAAAGCCGAAACACGTCAAAACATAAAAGTCGTGAAACGCAATTTCCAAGAATTTCAAACGAGCATAAGCGCGCGGTAAAATTCTCGGAAGAAAGCGTCGAGAGTTGGGTGGTTGCTAAGCAACCGAATTGTCATGGCCGCTTCACCTCAGAGACGCCATCTTAGAAAAGCAGCGCGCTATACTTTCGTGCGCTTGCACGAGGACGGAGGGAGAGTTGCTGCCGCGGCGCTCTCGCCTCACGGCGGAATATATACGTACACGATACAGGCGATTGGGATGAAGCCTATGCACACATGAGTATGCGTGACATGTATGTTGTATGCATGCTATAAGGACACAAGCTACAAGGCGAGTATTGTGAACGGCCCTTCACAGACACATAAAGACACGTGACTGCCCGTTTGAGACGCGGAAATTTTTGAAAAGCCAACGCACGCTCATGCGTCTAGCGTAAGTCTGCCTGTGTGATGCGCTGCTTGCAGACACTGCATAGGTGGAGCTGCTGGTGTATGAACGCATTTAGCAAACGATTAATTTACTATAATTAATCATAACCAAGGAAAGATTCAACTATAAGAAAATGACGCGATATATGTGAACGCTCATTTACACATCTAGTGTAAGTCTGCCTGCGTGCTGCGCTGCTTGCAGACATCGCTTAGGTGGGGCTGCTGGTGTGTAGATGAACTCTGCAACGAACTAATGATTAAATTAATTAAATCACCTTCCTGTGCAAACACATATGCAAAATAACGAAAATATAGGTTAAGTAATACTACGTATACTGATTACAAAATATTTCAACAGATTCAAGTACAAGTGAAAGCTGAGAAGATATACGAGAAAAGATCCTGGATCATCACGACCTGACCCACGATCATTCTAAAGAATCCTTTTGGATTCAACTCTACGATGGGAACATCTGGCTGATCAACAGCAAAGACGAAAGTCTTCAACTAGGTAATAAAGTCATATCTGAGTCAAGTGATCATGTACATGAATTGTACAGATTAAAGCCGATGTAACGACACGAAGTCTGCGTAGGTCTGTGAGAGGTTTAACACGAACCCACGAATGAGACTTGGTACGTGCGCACGTACGGACACTTAGTCAGTGTCCCACGCTAAAAAAAAAAAAAAACTAGACCCGCACACAGATCTGCTGAACCTGCTCTCGTGCTCAGTGGGTCTCGGACAGCGGGAGCCGTGCTTCGGTACACATTCCGCAATAAGAGACTAGGTTGGTTGGGGAGCTTTCTCGAAAGTGCCTCGACTGATTGCAATGTAGCCCGACACTTGTGCACAAAGTGTAGGGAGCGTTGCACGGGTCTCATCTCAACCGCAGACTAATGTTTATGTGTATTTTACAGATAAGAACATTCTCACGTTGGAAGAATCAGCCAGAATGTTGAGAGTTCTGAATGCAGCCAGCGATCAAGTGGTAGGGTTGAGAGGACCCCTAAGCCACTGTAGCGACGCAGAGGGAGCAGGAGCCACTACGTCAACGCCCACGCACTCGAAAGGCAACCTGGACGAGCTCATCAGTCTGCTGAACAACAGCATCACGTCGCAAGTTAACCTCAGAACCAAACTGGCAAATGGAATGTCTTCAATCGTGAGGGAAAACGAAAGAATGAACGCAACTCTGGAGAAAATGACTAAGTCATTCAGCACAGATATGAACAATCTGATAAAGTCTGTAGACAGTATACAATTGATAAATCAGGTTACAGAAGTACGGAAAAGCTGGCCGGAAAATTTCGGTCTGTCAGAGATTAGAAAGCCTAAAGTCATAAGTAACGTCACTCTCGACAAACCATTTAAGCTTTCATCTAGAGGACGTGGACGCGGCTTCCGCCCAGCGAATGTCAAACAGTCTGTACTCATGACACCAGGACCCAGAGATTTTTAGAGACAATGTAGATGTAAGTACTTGGAAAGATCTGCCCCGTACAAAGATTGGCGACTGGAATCAGCAGAACGTCTCGGAACGAAGTTTAATGACTTAAGACCACCGGTAGAAAAGGATGTAAGTAAAATTTTTCCTCTTAACATCACGCGTTCAAATACGATACTTTCAAATACAGGCTTGAATAATACGAAATTGAAACAAACTAACATCACGCGAACGTACAAGTGAAAGTTAGATTCAGAATACGCTTCATTTGAGGATTTCTTATTTTCGGAATTGAAGTCGCGAAAACTGTTCTACGTTTTCGAAAAACACATCCACTTTTTGTTAAACCAAGATGAACTCAGCCACGATAAAAATATCGTAAAAGAAATCATCTTGAACAAAATAGATGAAAAATATCATCTATATACGATGGATATTAAAGATCCAGTTGAACTACTGGAAAAGATTAAGAAAATGAAAAGGAACGAATTCAAAATCAACGCACACACTGCTCAAAAACTACTGTTTTATCTTAAGTTCAATAAGTACAAAGAATCAGCGTTCAATTTCTGTTTAAGGTTCGAAGACCTAGTTAGAAAATACGAAAGTAACGAAGAAATTGATAAAATGACAGAGACTACAAAGAAACGTTTAATTTATAAAACAGTGGTGGAGGCCTATCCGGAGATCATTACAGCAGACTATACGTCAGAACGTGGTGTGGGTAGGAGGTATACTTATAACGAACTAAAAGATTTGATTTTTCAGATTGATAACACCCACCAGAAGAATAACGCGAAATCAGCCTTGCTTGGGAACATCGAGGAAAGCAAGGAGAAAGGAGGAAACCATTTCTCAGATAAACGATCAAAAAGCCGAGAACGACTACATAAACGATGTGAGAGATGTGGCAGTCAAAGCCATGTTACTGCTGACTGCTCACATGATGATCCAAAGTGCTTCAATTGCAATAAATTCGGCCACATTGCAATGGAATGCAAAGAACTCAGGAAGAGATCCTTGCAGAAACGGACATCGGAAAGAAACAGGAGCCCAAGAGTAAGATCATGCGATCTAATAGCAAGTCACCAAGACGCCATGAAAGTCGAGGCAACAAGTCTCCGAATCGTCACGATAGCCGTTCCAGCAGATCCTCTTCTGGATCACCGTACAGACGATTTGCCAACAGACCACCAACTCCAAGATTTGGCAAAGGTACAGTGTTTACAAATTCTGTATGTATGTACGTAAGTTTAAACGAATGTAAGGATGCGACCCAAAGATTTATCGTAGACTCAGGTGCCACAGAGCACCTAACGAATTCTAAACTCATTTTAACGCAATTGCATGAAAAGGCAAATTATGTAATAGGATGCGCAAACAGAAATATAAGTTCGAACACAAAATCATCAAATCAGGGTCAAGTAAAATTTGAAATATCAAATTGCAAAGTGATAAAGCTAGATAAAGTTATATACGCGGAAAATCTAAGTAAGAATCTGCTCTCATTCAAACGATTTACTAATCAGGGTTTGTGTGTGTATTGGGACAACAAACCGATTAATGTATATGATCCGGTTACGAAAGAAATAATTTTGGAAGGAACCTTTCGAAACTCCTTTTGGGTAATTGATTTGAAATTAAAGACAGATAAAGATCGAAAGATACGCACAGATGCACTGATATCAGTTAAAGGTAGTAAGAAAGCGATAAAGAAAAAGGTAACATTTAGAGATGATGATAAATCGGTCACATCAATGAACCAAAGCATGCCAAAGCAAGGTAGTAATAAATCTAATGTAATTAATACGTTAAATTTGTGGCACATAAGGCTAAGACATACATCCATTGATAAAGTAAAAATTCTGAAGACATTGTATCTGGAAATAAAAGAATTCAAAGAAAACCACCAGAGCATATGTTTGAAAGATTGTGAAATCTGCAAAGTGGCGAAAATGAACAGACTGAAGTTCGATAATAATAAAAAGATAGCCAATAAACCATTGGAACGAGTAAGCGCAGACACAATGGGACCCATAACACCAGCGACATATCCTAAAGGGTGCAGGTTTATTGTAGTATTAGTGGACAACTTCTCATGTTTTGCAATGGCTTATCCAGTTAAGCACAATTCAGACGCCGCCGAATGTATTGATGATTTTATGACTAAATGTAGAAACATCTGTGGAAAGGACGAGAAATTTTGTTATCTTGATTGTGATCAAGGTATAGAATTCACCAGTGGAAAGACCAAAGAAGTGTTGGATAAATATGGTGCAGAACTGAGAACAGTCTGTCCATATACACCACAGCTAAATGGTATCGTAGAACGATACAACCAGACGATACAGAAAATAACGAGAGCCCTGATGTATGACTCAAGAATGCCTGAAAATGCTTGGGACTTGGCCCTTAAAATTGCAGTGTACCTGTACAACGTGACACCACATAAGACGCTCAACTTTAAATCACCGATACTAAGAATTAATCCAAAGGCAAAAGTCTACATAAACCAGATCAGGAGATTTGGGTGTGTCGCTTTTACCAAAGTGCAAGGACAACAAGAAACTAAATTCGACAAGCTGTCAAATAAAACTGTATTAGTAGGATACACAGACACAGGATATTTGCTATTGAATCCAGAAGATGGTAAGGTGTACGAAAGTCGCAACGTGCAATTTATTGAAAGCAAAGTGTTCGGAGATGTCTATAAACCAGAAGACATAAAGAACTGGACAATAACCAACGATACGCTCAATAAAGAAATCTGGTTGCTGAAATGTGAAGAGGAAAGCCCAGAACAACCTGAAGAAACGATTGTAATACCTAAGAAAAAGGGAAGACCACGCAAAGAAAATCAAGAGCCTTCTCAAAAGTCTGTATCAAAGGTCAATCACAGGCCAGACACCAGAAACCAGACTAAATTGAAAGAAAATGCAATATCCGAAGAAATCCAAGAAGAAGCAGAAGGTTTAAGCTCATATGGCCTGTATGCACTGCTGACAGCCATTAACGGGGATACAAAATCCTATAGAGAAGCGGTGTCAGCACCAGACTCTGACAGATGGAAAGAAGCAATAGACAGAGAAAAAGAAGCTCTTCAAAAGAATCAAGTATATGAAGTAGTTAATAGAAACTACAACAAAGACAAGAAACCTAACGTGTTAGATTCAAGATAGGTATTCAGACGAAAAGATAATGGAACTGAGTATCCCGAGTATAAAGCTAGAATTGTTATAAGAGGGTTCAAGGATTCGAACCTCTATGACTTATGTGAAACATATGCACCAGTATCCCGACTGTCACTGGTCATATCAGCCTTAGCAATTGCAAACAAGTACGATTATATATTGTGGCAATTAAACGTTAAAGCTGCCTTTCTTCACAGTCCAATAAAGAAAGATATATTTCTGGAGATACCAGATGGGTTTGAAGAACCTGCAAATCAGAAACGAACAAAAGTTTGGAAACTCTGTAAGTCACTGTATGGTTTAAAAACAAGGCCAAAGAATTGGAACGTACATTTTTCAGAGTTTGCGAAGCAACTTGGCTTCAAGTCAAATAACCGAGATACATGCTTGTTTGTATACGCTGAAAAGAATATCTGCATAATAATGTTACTGTATGTCGATGATATACTGCTTACAGGAAATCATGAAACAAAGACATACAGAAAGAATTAAGCAAAAAGTTCGACATGAAATTCTTAGGAGAACCCATGGAGTTTCTGGGAATCACAATCACCAGAAATAGGAAAGAAAGAACAATAAAATTGGACCAAAATAAGTCCATAACCAAGATGCAGACGAAGTTCGGTTATGCTCAAGCAAAAAGTCAGACAACACCAATGGTTACTAATCAGGTGTTAAACAAAGAAAGCAAGCAACGAGAAGACGAAGCAATGAATGACAAGATCGTAAACCAACGAGAGTATAGAGAAGTGGTCGGTTCACTCTTATACTTATTGTCAGGTACTAGACCAGATCTGGCAGCAGACACCAGCAGAATCCAACGGAGCATGAATGGAAAATGGTTACCAGGGTATTTAAGTATAATGAAAACTCAAAGAACTGGCAATTGACCTATAAAGGGTTAAAAGATGGAATGGAAATGTTTTCGGATGCAAGTTTTGCAGATTGCAAAAATTCACTTACTACAAATGGATATGTTGTTACGCTGTATGGAGATACGATAGCATGGAGAACGCATAAACATAAGCTTATGTGGCTCTGTCAACATGCCAGGCAGAATACGTGGCCATGAGTGATGCATATAGAGAATCCATAAGTATGAGTTTATCACTTAAAGTAATTCCTGATATGATACAACTTCCGATCATTTTGTGGTGTGATAACAAAGCAGCTTGCACAAAAATGGACGGAAGCAATAAACTCAGGCATATGACAGTGGTACATGAGGAGTATATGAAACAATGCGTAAAAAAGGGATATCTTATAATACAATGGATACAGTCAAAGGAGCAAAGAGCATACATTTTTACCAAGCCTTTACCCCCTGACAGCCATAATAAATTAACCAAATTGTTATTAGGTGATTAATAAAGTTCTCTATGTTACAGAATAATCTCCACAGCTACGACCAAATGCAGAGGCGCAATGAAAGACGGCATCAAAGAGAGTCTAAAGGAAGACTGAAAGATGTCGAGTGTAATCGGGAGGGAGTGTTGGAATATAGGCGATAACTCTCGCCATCTGCGACTCTCCACTCTATCCCAGCGCTTCTCTGCAGCGCCAAACCACGTGACACGCCGCTGAGATCGGCGGCGATCTCCACTCACCGCCTCATTCCGTGTTCGCTCCTCGAGCAAGTCACACGCATTCAGCTTACGCAAAGCTCTTTTACATTGTTCTCTTACGTTTTTCACTTACAGAATAAAGCCACGTTTATCTCCTTTATAAACTATAGTGTTGTTCCTTTTCGTGTCAACCTGATCCAATTATTCGCGTCCGTTTTTAGCTTATATACCGACAATTTTAATCGATTAAATTGATTTTAATTGGATAATTTCCGATTAAGAAATCCAATTAAACCCTATTATCTTTCGAATCGGATTTAATAAGTTATTTTTACCAGGGGAGCCTGCTTTTACGTGGAGGTGAGCTGGTTTAATCAACAAGAGCGACACCTACATATGATCTCACCGCACAAGGAACAAAATCCGAATAAAAAGAACGAAGAAACTGAGCAAAGAAGAATAAGCAACACTTTCAAAAACCATTCCAAAATCAAACATTCACATTTCACGGACAACAGGGGGGTTGCTCTCCGATGGTATGTGGTATACGCGTATATCGTATACCACTGATATGACCGCTATAACTTCATTATAGAGCCAACGACCCAACGTATGCAGCACGGTTAGTACGTAGCGAGTTTGTTTTGGAGATTTTCAAAAAGGAGTTTTATAAAAAAACTTGCATTCACTCGCCATTCGCGTTCACAACAAATATCTAACCTATCAAATGGCTATTGCGATTACTATTATGATATGATATGAGAGCAAGGTTAATGTGTACATTTTTAATTAAACCTATTAAATGCATGATAATTTTTTATATGCAATAAAACAGTTAAAAGCTTAAGCTTAAACTACTATATCCAATAAATTAAACTTAAGCCTTTTACTAAACCCCCGAATGGGGACGATGATCATATGCAACTTTCCCTTTTTATTTAGCAGAGATCTCGATGGATAAAGACGTCGCCTGCCGACTTTTTGACTAGAGTTCAAATCCAATGCTCGATTTTTTTATTTGCTTTGCTTGTAAATGTTCATTTTCAATATTAAATTTGTTGATATAAAAATGTTCATTTTCAATAAAATGTTCAATTTCAATATTAAATTAATCTTATTTTCAAAAAAAAAAAAATAAATTTATAACAGTTTGTTAAAATAACGGGTAAAATAACTTGTAACCTACTCTGTTTACGTAAATCTATAAAATATTATTTTAACAAATTATTATAAACTTAATTTCTTTTTCGAAAATAAGATTAACTTAGTATTAAAATAAACATTTACAAGCAAAGCAAACAAAAAAAAATTAAAAAAAAATCGAGCATTGGATTTGAACTCTAATCAAAAAGTTAGCAGTCGACGCCTTTATCCTCACGACCATAGAGATCTCTGCTAGATAAAAAGTGAAAGTTGCATATCATCATCGCCCCCATTTGAAGGTTTAGTAAAAGGCTTACGTTTAATTTAGTGGATATAGTAGTTTAAGCTTAAGTTTTTAGCTGTTTTTAGGATGCAAATTTTGAAATGAGAATTGATATAAAAAATTATCATACATTTATAATAGGTTTAATTAAAAATTTACATTAAATCTTATATAGTACCATAAGCCACCTGCAGGAGCTCTGTTATTCGCTAGGTCTGGCGGTTCTGCCAAACGGATCTGGCGATCTTCGTCGGAAAAAGGGAGCCACTTTCGGCGATTCGGAACATAGGGACTCCTTCTAGCCGCGAAACGAGTGGAACCCACCCGTTCCAAATCTTACAAAAAAAACTCCCAGGGTGTGTTCCGAATGGGAATGCGTCAGTTAGCAGTAGCTGTAATGTTGGTATTAACTGATGTAAAATCGTTCCAGTTTAAACGTCAGTTAGGAGAGGTGGGAAATATGAAACTTTATTTTTCCATATGTCAGCTAGAGTATACGTGTATGTTGCCTCTGACTATCTTGTCCAGGTCACCCGGAACTCCTAGAGACGATGTCCAGGTGTTGCACACCAAGAAAATATGGTCCTTGATTTTTCCATATTTCAGCCATAGTATATGTGTGTATGTTCCCTTCAAATATGTTTGAGGTCACCCGGCCAGGAGACGATGTCCAGGTATACGTGTAAATATGCGTTGCTTTCAAGTATCTTGTCCAGGTCACCCGGGACTCCTTATTGTATGATGTTCAGGTGTTGTATACACCGAAAAAAATCACATAAGATTTGCTTTTCATGTGTACGTAATATGCGTTTTTCCACGGTGTGCAACATCTGGACATCGTCTCCATCAGAAGTCCCGGGTGACCTGGACAAGATACTCAAAGACAACATACACGTATACTCTAGCTGACATATGGAAAAATAAAGTTTTATATTTCCCGCCTCCCCCTCCCCCTAACTGACGTTTGAACTGGAACGATTGTACGTGAGTTAATACCAACATTACAGCTACTGCTAACTAATGCATTCCAATTCGGAACACACCCCTAGTCTCCTATATTTCTCAATCCCGTTTTCTCTCCTATACTAGTGTACCATACCTCCATATACTTATGAGGATGCAATGAATAATTTGTTTAAATAAAAAATAAAAATATCAATATCAACATCATTTAGACCAACTAGGTATTAGAAAATGATTTTTTCAAATAGATTAACTTAATAAATATCTTTAAAAATCTATTTCTACTGTAAGAATATATATTTTAATCATATTAAAGTAAATCGTCCAAAAAACGAACCACTATATTTCCAAATAAAACTTTGCAGGCTATTTAAAACATACCTTGTCCAAAAATTTTAGACTTGGTTATTAACTGACATTACGAGAAAAAGTTGAAAATTCTTATTAAGAAGGCTTATGAGAGTGGTGTGAATAAACAGGTTAATATTTGAATTACTTTACACAAACATTATGAATCAGACTCGGAAATTGGAATGTAAAAGAATGAATTTCTGACATCTAATAAACCGATGATAAGTATGACAAGTCAAACTTATTAAAAAGTTATTTGCTGTGAGAATAAAAAGTGCTACTTTCCCAACCTATAAGTGTGATTCCTAAGTTATGCGATCATTCAAACGTGAATTATATGATGATGAAAATATTAGTTATCATATTATGCCAATATCAAATTACATAAAAGTTAGTCATAAATGTTATTTAAATACTTTAGACTCACAAGCTCACAACTTTCTCTCTCTCGCATACTCAATTGACTTGAAATGTTAACGTTTATAGCATTAATTCTTAGTTTGTAATATATTCTCATAGTTATAGGTGGTTTCCTGCATATAAATCAGTTGCAGTATTTCTACAGGGATATATTTCTTAACATTTAATTTTATGAGATTAATAAGAATCAAAATATTGGTAACAGGAGATAATGTAACACAGTATGATAAAATATGAGATGTTGTATAAAAAATTGTTATAAAATATAACACTTAGTTAAATCTCAGTCTATTTTTACATTTCATTACACTCTTTTGTATTTCATAATTTTTTATTACAATTTATTTCAATCTCTTACTTTGATTCTCGTTGATAGTTTGTTGGATTAATTTTTTAAACATTTTTAACACTTTCTTACGTTTAATTAGGGGAGATATACCCAGTATGCCCTTATAGGCATAACTTTTAATTGATGCGATATAAATTTGAATCTAAAGTTCGTACTAATTTTTTAATTCATTTTCTACAAGAAAAATAATTACAGCAAGTTAAACCTGTCATTCAAGGTAGATTGCATGCAATCCTATTGCAAATTTTTTGCAAGATCTGAGATGAGATCTTATGAACGATCTTACATAAGATCTGGTATAAGACCTTGTCCAAGATCATAAACAAAATTTTATATAAGATTTCATACAAAATCTTAAGTTCATGATAAGAAAAAATATCTTTATCAAATATTATAAGAGATCAAATATTATATCTTTATCAAATATTACAAGATCTTACACAAGATATTACCCTACTGAAAAAAAAGTAGATGACAATCTGCTAATAATCGTGTCAAAACGTCAGCTGATTATCTGGTGGTATCAGCTTCAGGTTCATCTGGTACGTCACTAATAAAAAAGAGGATAATTTTTATAAATTCTTGTTTCCTTTTGATACAAGAGACATAATTTATTTAGGACTTATGGAAAGCTAATTTATAACAAATAATGATTTTAGATAAAGAAATCGAACTCTTTATGTGTCAAAAAAATTTAATACAGACGACATTTGACTCCGTTTTTGAGGTTAAATGCACATATTTTATATTAGGCCAATTAATTATTATGCATAGAGGTACCCATCAATCGTTTTCAAAAGCAATTTGAATTTATCAAATACTAGTTTTCTCATACATAAATTTGCAAATTAAAACGAGGAAAATATGATTCTCCATAAGACTCCATGTAAAATTGGAAAAAATACTTTTATTAATATCTCGTCTCAAAGGTATCCAAATGACTCAAAATTTTACATAATCTTTTTATTTAGACATATCTACGTGTGTGAATTTTTTCCCCTTGATCTGTTTGTTATTTCTAAATCAGATGAACATCCTTAATATTTTTATTTAAGTTGATAGTTACAAATATACGTTTATATCAGATAAATGATACTCAGCTGATTATCTGGTGTGATAATCGTCAACAATTTTTTATCCTTTAGTATATTTTTTCAAAGTTGTTTTAAATTAATAAAATTTATGAAATTCACATAATGAAGGCCAATACAGTTTTACCATCCAGATGATAACACCAAAACACTGGCTGTAAGCTACAAAATGTTTATTTTTTAATATTTAAAAAATTTTTTGTTTCAATCACATTATTAAAAAATAAAAATTTTGTAGCTTACAGCCAGTGTTTTGGTGTTATCATCTGGATGGTAAAACTGTATTGGCCTTCATTATGTGAATTTCATAAATTTTATTAATTTAAAACAACTTTGAAAAAATATACTGAAGGTTAAAAAATTGTTGACGATTATCACGTGATAATCAGCTGATTATCATTTCTCTGATATAAACGCATATTTGTAACTATCAACTTAAATAAAAATATTAAGCTGATATCACCTGATAATCAACTGACGTTTTGACACGATTATCAGCAGATTATTAGCTGATTATCAGCTAATTATCAGCTGATTGTCATCAGCTTTATTTCAGTAGGGTGCATTGTAAATCTCAATAAAAGTCCCTAATTTTCACTATTTGCTTTCTTTTAGACAAATAAAAATGTATCCACTTTAGTAGACTGCCCTCAATTCCTAAACATCCAGTCTTGTATAATAAGTAATTCGTGATCCACACAATCAAAGGCTTTCAAGAAATCAAGGTAAATGGAGTCGACCTGTGATAGTTCCATAAAAGCCTGAGTATCAAAATTAGTGTATACGAGTAGGTTAGACAAAGTCGACCGCTTTTTTATAAAACCATGTTGTTCACTAATAATGGTGTTAGCAAGAATGTTATTTAGCCTACCCGTCACCAATGCGTAAAGTATCCTGGGCATATAACTAATAATTGAAATTGGTCTATAATTTCTAATATCACATTTATTACCTTCTTTGAAGATATAGTTAATAAACGATTTTTTTCATATGCTCGGAAACACACCCGAACAAACATAGACATAAGAGAGATAGACTGTGTGTAGGCTAGCAAAAGAGGCACCCAACAAGATAAAGACAGAATACCTTCTATCCCATATACCAAGAATTGGATGGAAGGTGTGGTGTCTTAGTCTTACTAACAGGTCAATGGGAGCCACTTTTGCTAACCTTCACACGCAGTCTATCTCTTTTATGTCTATGCGAACAAAGAAAGTGATTAAATAATTTTAGCATTGGTTGCCATAAAACATCAATACATATTTTTATGAAGCAAGGATACCATCAGGTCCTAGAATAGTAGAATCTTATAGGTTATGAATAGTAGATAACAACTCGTTTTTAGTAAGAATAATACTATCTAGAACGTTAATTTTGTTAACTATAGGAGAGAAAAAAGTGTATCAGTCAACGAAGGTTGAGCCAAAGAAATCAGCGAATTGATTCGCGACGTCTTGATCTGAATTTGCCATTACATTGTTATAGCTAGTATTGAGAGGAAGATCCCTTTCTTCCATGTTAAAAATAATGACATCAGTCAATGATGTCAGTTATTATTTTTTACTTAGTTTATTTTCTCGTTTTTGTATTAGATTTATAGTTTATTTCAATATATTATGATTCAAAATTATTTGTTTAAATTTTATTTATTGACCTTTTTACTTGACTTTATTAACTTTATTCCTGAACAGTTGTAGTTTCGACTTGTCAGTAGCCACTTTAATTCCATTCGGAAGTAGCTTGGCATTATTTATAATCTTAAAGACGTACATATATCATTACGGGATGATAAAGTAACACAAATTGGTCTGTTTTTAGTCGGCTCGTATTTTCCAATTTTTCTTACTCGTTCAGGCTTAATGTTAAGATTTTCGAATTTACTGACTGCATGAGCCAATAGTTTGCAGTCATGTTGAAATAGTTGGTAAGCATCAGTGGTGCCAGAGTCAATCACACCGTAGAACATTAAATGGTTATTCCTACACTCGATGTTTCTTATTCAATAAGCCAGAGTATTGAGCAGACGAAAGGAAAGGAGTCAGACAGAAAGTTTATGTTGTTGTTTGACTTAAGAGAAGCAATTTCCTCCTTTAGTGACTAGATTTCTTATCTACAATTAATAATATCAGCATTGTTCTGAACAATTTCGTTACTCATATGCACCATTTCACCTTTTAGGTCATTCTGAATATCCAATCTAAGCATAGACAATTTGGCATCAAGCTTTGAGTCTAGGAGATTAGAAAGCTGAGAGACCAGTTCTTGTGTTGAGTTAGTACAAGCTACACTAGTGTCCATGCTGTTCTCAGCTTGATGTACGGTAGTAGAGAAAAAATTAGACGTTGACTACATACTCAACTGAGTCATATCTGACATGCACTTCCTGTACATGAATCTGATGGTAGGATTCTCAGCATCACCATAGTTTACGAAGCATCCTGGCAAGAAAAATCACGTGATTTATCACAGGATCTATCATGTTATAGATTACTCGAATTCTCACGTGATTCATCACGTGACTATTTGCGTGATTTCTCACGTGATGCGTGATTTCTCAGGTAATTACCTTCAAAAACACGTCAAAAATCACTCATCAAATTAAAATATTTGTTTTAATTAAAATAAATTAAATTATTTTATTTTTACTAAAAAATTATGAAAGATACATTTGTTACTAATTCAAATAAATTTACCACAATAAAATCTTATTGCCTAAGCTATTTGTGCTGTTGTAAGCCTTGAAATTCTATGCTACCTTTACCTGAAAATATGTTAGATTTATAACTTTGTACAGTTCATACGTATACTTTAAGATAAAAATTATACTAATATATATATAATAGAAGAATCACTACAATTTATAAGGATTCAAATCATTACGTGAGAAATCCCGCCAATTAGTAAAGTGATAGATCACGTGAGAGTTTAAGCGATCTATCACGTGATTGATCATGTGATAAATCACGTACTTTTTCTTGCCAACGCTGCTTTCGGTGCACAAGTATCATGAAACTTGACTCTACACCTCGTGCAACCCAACGATTTCCCAGCCACATTTGGGCACTTCTATAGGGTCTTTAAACAATCTTACAATTGACAATTAAGAAAAAGAACAAAATCTCAGAGCCAGTCAAAGAGCAACCTTGCGTTGCGCCACCTGACGATGATAATATGTATGATGATGGTTTAAAGTATTAAAATAATATTCATGACTTTTTTCATTAACTTTTATGTATTTTGATATTGATATAATATGATAACTAATACTTTTATTATCATATAAATCACATTTGAATACTCGAATGACTTGGGAGTCACACTTATAAGTTGGGAAAGAAATCCTTTTTTTCATTTTTACAGTATAGTACATCACAATTCGTGTAACTTAAATGTTTTTTTTTACATGGCACGTGGTTAGCACCTAAATGTAGCAAGGATGCTAAGCTCCATGTAAAACTGAACCATTTAAATCGCGAGTATCGTATACAATTTTTTAAAATTTGTGGATGAAAATAGTACATTACGATACATGTGACTTAAATGGTTCTTTTTTACACGGCGCAGTTAGCACACGAGCGTAGCGAGGGAGTCAAGAGTATCGTATAAAATTTTATAGCACAGACTGCTAAAATCCGTAAGTCTTCCCTATTCGTAACTAAAGTAGTCCTTACTTGCACCGTGAGGTTAGCGTACATGCGTAACGAGTGTGATAAACACGGTGCAAAAAAGGACTACTTTAGTCACAGATAGGCGTGACTTAAAAGCAGATATTAGCCACACTGTGCTTTAATAGTACATTGTACAACAAGGGGCGGAAATGTACTTTTCCAAGCGAGGATGATGTTTGAGCACGAGTCTGGAAAAGCACATTCGCCCCTCGTTGTTCACCGTGCTTTTTATAATAAGTGTATAAGGAAGA
>QLSS01000925.1:4319-22493 GCA_024372645.1 Trichomalopsis sarcophagae | reverse complement strand
ATTCATCATAGTATTTATAGATGATCACACAAGATTTGCCAAAGCATATTCTATAAAACACAAAAGCGAAGCAGGAGATTGTTTAGAAAAGTTTCTAATATCCACAAGAAACTTACTGAGTAAAGAGGAAAAAGTATGCTTTATCAGAACAGACAATGGCACCGAATTTACTGGAGGAAGATTCTCAGAGATCATGAAAAAAGAAAAGATTGAAGGAGAGTTTGCACCTCCCTACACACCACAACATAATGGGACTTCTGATAGGTTCAACAAAACCATACAGTGGAAAATCAGAGCGCTCATGATAGATTCTGGTCTACCAAAGAGCATGTGGATACTCGCTTTGGAAGCGGCTATACATATCTACAACAGAACTCCACACAAAGGGATCGACTCAGAGATACCAATCAAGAAAATGGTTCCTGAGGGAAACATCCATCTAGACAAAATCAGACGTTTTGGATGTCTGGCCTATGCCAAGATACCTAATACAGAAAGCAAGTTTTCAGAAAGAGCAATCCGTACAATCATGGTAGGATACTCCCAAACTGGTTATGTTCTGTGGCATCCAGAATCTAAGAGATTCATTAAATCAAGACATGTAAGATTCAACGAAAAACTGGTTTATAAGGATGTATATAAATCAAACTTAAAAGAAAAATCAGAGATGCTAGAAATTACAACAGAAGCAGAAAAACAACCAGGAGTACCAGAAAACGTATCATCAGAGAAAGAGAAAATTCAGAAGAGAAAAACAGATGACAAAAACTCAGAAGTAGAAAGAAAAGCCAAGACTAACAGACGAACTTGGACACACCTCAGAGAAGCGGTAGTCAAAACAGATAATACAAACCATGAATTGCTACCAGTATCCACTCCAACCGGAGAAACGAGTGATACACTCTCAGAAGAAGACGAACTCGGACACATCTTTATAGCACGAACGAATAGAGACCCTATCAGCTACAAAGAAGCTATCGAATCAGAAGACAGACATAAATGGTTAGAAGCTGTAAAACTAGAGTTGAAATCTATGGAAGAAAACAATGTCTGGACGTTAGTAGACAGACCCTCTTTAGATAAAGAAGGCAAAAAAATACATATTATCGATTCCAAGTGGGTGTTCAAAAAGAAAACATCAGAAGACGGTCAAACAACGTACAAAGGAAGATTGGTTATCAGAGGATTCAAAGATCGAAAAGAATATGAACTTAGAGAAACGTACGCACCTTTCTAGATTGCCCATAGTCAGAGCGACATTCGCAATCATAAACAAGTTCAATCTAACTGCTTATCAGATGGATGTCAAGACAGCCTTTCTAAATGGAACGCTAGACGACGACATATATATGGAGATACCAGACGGTCTTGAAGTCGACCCAAACATTAAAGGAAGAAAAGTATGCAAACTCCAAAAATCCTTATACGGTCTGAGAATAAGTCCCAAACGTTGGAACAAGCGTTTTTCAGAAGTAGCCTTGGAACTTGGACTGGAAAAGGACATAAATGAACCATGCTTATTCACATGGAGACTGCAAAATCAGATGGTAATGTTATTGCTGTATGTAGACGACATCATACTAGCAGGCAACAATCAGAAGAAACTAAAAGAAATAAAAGAAAAGCTATGCTCTACCTTTCAGATGAAAGACTTAGGAGAACCTAAAGTATTTTTAGGAATCAAAATTACAAGAGACAGAGACCAGAAGACTCTAAGCCTATCTCAATCACAGTATATAGAGAAGTGTTTAGAACGTTTCAATATGCAAACGAGCAAGCCTCAGAAAACGCCTATGGTTACTAGACAAGTCCGGAATAGAGAACTTAGGTGCCACTAGACCTGACATTGCATTCGCAGTGAACTTCTTATCCAGAAGACAACTGTCACCAACTGAAAGTGACTGGAAAGACGTAAAAAGAATCTTTAGATATCTCAGAGGAACATCAGAAATAGGTTTAACATTCAGAGCAAAAGAAGACAGCATGCAAGCAATGACAGATGCCAGTTTTAGAGATTGTGAAGACTCATCCTCAACAGGAGGATATGTAATCAAACTTTATGGAGACACTATCATGTGGAGAAGCTATAAACAAATCTATGTCTCACTGTCTACATGCCAAGCTGAGTACTTAGCTATGAGCAATGCTTGTCAAGAAATAATTTCTTTAGACAAAGCCATCAGAGATATTACGGGAAAAACTCTGTACCCCGTCACTCTATGGTGCGACAATAAATCTGCAGGGGATTGCACTCAGATGGAAGGAAATCACAAGTTGAAAAACTTTGATGAGGACCTAGAAACAATTCAGAGAAGGTTGCAAGATAGAGAAAAGACAGGAAGCAAAAGTCATATGGCAAACACGCATGGAGATTATATAAAACAATGTGTATCAGAAGGAAAAATTAAAGTCAAGTGGGTATCTACCACAGAAAATATCGCAGACATAATGACGAAACCTCTACCCAATGAAACTCATAAATACCTCAGAGATAAAATTTTGAACACGGAAATTCACACTTAAACTTAAACTCAGAATTTTCATATATCAGATGAATAAGAATTTTAAATTATGTTTCAGATACAGAAAACCACGAAAGGAATAATTCAGACGAGTAAATGTATAAATAATTCAGATGAGGAAATACACATATCAGAAGTATTCAGATTAAGCGTCCCGAAGGGAGGGAGTGTTGGCGAGACTTCGTGCCGCTCTAATCAGCCGTGTCCCACAGACACCATATTAGCGCCACCTCTTGCTCTACAGCGTTACTACTACTCTTGCTGTGAGCGCGCGTGCTGCCGCGCGCTATCTCTTGACCGCCCGCCTTCGAGACAGCAACAGCTCCCGCTGAAAATCACTGTGTGCTAAATAAAACTTAGTTTAATTAAAACAAGTGTCTTTGTACTTTTGTGTCATCCCCTTCATCTCCAAGGAGCATCACTCCAACAAAAATATTTATACATAAACAACAACCTTAGAAATGATTTATGGTCCATATAATTGAATAACAATTTCGGTGTAACACGACCTATCTAACCCAAAAGTTTTAATTGATTGCCTAATGCTCGCGAGATATTATATTTGAGAAATATAGCAAGTGGTATTACTTTTCGAGATATTTTAATCCGAAATACGCATGTCTTACTTGGTCGAATGGGTCGCACGCACGCGAGGGGAGAGACGCACGAAACGTGGTAACGTCGCAACTCGACGAACCCGTGTATCGTCGGTAATATCTATGGTAAAACAGTATATTACCCTCATGGGACTATTATAATATTATTATTAAATATTTTAAAAGAAAAATAGTAGCAGTGGTAGGAAATTAAGAAATCAAATTATAATTAAACCTTTTTTATTAGTATAAAATGTATTTTTTAAATTTCTGTTTTAAATTCTTTCCAACATTAACGCATTACTTACTAGTAGCATCAAATATCATTCTTCATACATTGATCAAATCAATATTGAATGATGCATCAACAACGTAATATTCTCATAATAATCTCTAAAATAAGCCTAACACGACTAGAAATCGTATAGACAAACGCATAACTTATAAATCTGTATAACATAAATCTGTAGTTTTGAAGTATGCTATCAATTGACTTATAACTCTTTCATTTTTAGTTATTGTTACTTTGTCATTTTCATCTTTTTTGGAACTAAATTTCGTAATACCGTCTCGAATAGAATCGATATAATCTCCCTCAGTCTTATAAAGTTTCAAAAGCGACTGATAAGTGACGTTATGTTTCGTTAATCTTTTTTGCATCTCAGTTATAATTATTCCATTTAACTGATTCAAAAACATCATGTTTGCTTTAATTTTATTAGAAGTTTGCATGTCAATGCAACTTTCTTGAAACGTTTTTGAAAATTGGAATAAATTGTCTTTAATCTTTAAACCTCTACTTCTTTCTTACTACCACCTGACATTGCTTGATATCGTCTAAATGTAGTTTTTTTAAGAAATCTCCCATTTTTATAACGATAATTTGTATTAGTTGAATTATAAACATTTTCTATTCCTTTTTCTTTAATAAGATTTTTCACTTCTATAACAAATTCATCAGCTTATTTTTGTAAATAATCTGCTCCTTCTATTGTTTTTTTGGTAATAAATTTAATAATTTTTCTTCCAACAATTCTATGGGCTCTCTTAAAATCTTTTACCCAATGTTTTGATGATTTGAAATGGAAATCTTCATGATCAATATCCTTTTGTGCTTGCAGGGCCCATTTCTGTATATCTATATCATGGATAATATGTCCAGCATCAACAGCAGCTTTGAAATTTTCTAACACAAATGAACAAATTCTAGCTATTTTTTCTCTATAAGTTCCACCTTTATTTAAAGTTTTTGCCCAACGTTTTAATTGTGTTATTGATGTTACTTTTCGAAATCTATTTTGTACGGTTTTTAAATTTAAATTTTTATTAACACTACTTCTTCAAAACTCTACTGCTCTTGCTTTAAAATCATGATCTAATTCTTCAACATCTGAGGTGCACTGCTGAAAACTTTCATCTGTAATACTATCTCTTTCATTATCTTCTACAACCTGCATTTGAATATCTTTATAAGGTTCTGCAAAATCAAGAGTTTCATCCTCAAAAACTTCAAATTCATTAAATTCATGCATAGAGTTTAATAAAATTTGTTCAATATGCTCTTTTAAATATCTTTCTCGCTGTGTTATTGGAGTTTCTTTCAGATTATGTGCTTGAAATGTTATTAAAAGCAAGTTTATCACTTTCATAGGATTTACAAACATTTTATTCCACTCTAAAAATTTAACACTGTAAAATGAAAAACTGTTCTTGTTATTTTATACTGTTATATTTAACATGTTGAAGTACACTTTTAAACTCAAAGAAACATATAGTAGAACTGACCAAAGTAATTAAAAATGCCGATTTCAATGCTTTCACAAGTTGCAGAATCACAAATGAAAATAAATTTATCACGAAGACTCACGGATAAATTTATCACAGATAACTATTATCAACATTTCAATATCATTATCATCAGCATATGATATATAGCAAGTACTATTAATAAATATTATTGAATATATAGATATAGTTACTTAATTTAAAATGTATTTCAATAATATATGATTATATGTCTTTTAAAATTTCAATATGATATATATATATATATATATATATATATATATATATATATATATATATATGGGTCATTCCTATAAATTTCGTCAAATCCGTGTCGGCGGAGGTCAGCCCTCCGATTTTGTATGTTAAAGTACATTAGAAAAAACGGCTATTTCTAAAATTTTAGCCCTCTAGGTGCCCCCTAGCTCCCGTGATAAATTATTGAATTTTCGAAAATCGTGAAAAAATGGCTATTTTCAAACAATTGCACAGGGTTACCTAATCAATATTTTTAAGCCAAAAAATAGGGATCTTCTCGTTATTACGTCAGCTTTCTAGCAAAAGATGTCCGAGAACCTCAGACTTAAAGGGGCCTTTTCTGTAGGGCAAAACGTAAACACTTACTTTTTGCACTTTTTGCGTATCTTCGATCGCATGCCATTTCTTTGTTTTGTAGTCGATTTGAGCTCTCAAAGTCTTAAAATCTTCGTTTTGGAAAAATCTTTAATTTCCCTTTTGAAAATCTCAAATTCATCATTCCAATAAAAAGTTATAGACCTTACAAGACAGCCTAGTTTTCCGATATCGCAACGTATTCACCCTCGTATCTCAAGACTTTCTGCCCCAGTTAAGCTGAATCTTTTACGAAAAATAGACAGAAAATAGTTGGACGATAAGTTGTTAATTTCTGCCTATATTATATAATCGTTTTGAGCTTAACTGAGGCAGAAAGTCTTGAGATACAAGGGTGAAAACGTTGCGATATCAGAAAACTAGGCTGTCTTGTAAGGGCTGTAACTTTGGTTTCGACCAATGAGAATGAGCTCACCAAAAAAGGAATTGAAGGCCTTTCTGAGACGAAAACTTTAAGAAATTTTTTTGCTCAGAAAGCCTCAAAATTAAAGTATGCCGGTACTGCGCGACCGTCCGTCCTATAACGCGAAATATGGTTAAATAAGGCCCTGAACTCCAACTTCGAGGACTTCGCAGATATGCTAAAACCCAAATAAACAAAACCAAAATATATATATATATATGTATGTGTGTGTGTGTGTGTGTGTGTGTGTGTCTTAACCAGAAGGATATGAAGGTGGGAGTGATAAAGTATGTCGTATATTTGTGAGTATCCAAGTTGTGGGGATGTCTATGGCCAGGATGGACCAGGAGAGCCCACTGCTCTCGGAGATGATGCAGGAGAGAAACTGGAAACAAGCAAGTGGTAAGAATGCCGTTTATTATAGTAGTGTTCACAGCTCGGAGGCTTTAGGTACACTGCCTCGCGCAGGAGGCTTCGCGCGCTCGCACGCTCGCTCTCGCTCTTGTTCCAACATGGCGGCTCTCCCCACTCCTCGGTAGAGAGAGAAGGTGATGCAGCACCCCACACACTCCCCCCCGAATGGATTTAAAATCCTTTACAATGGGTTAACGCAAGATAATTAATGGACAAAGTCCTTACAAGAGTATGAAAATAGAAATTTAAAGCTAGGTATAACGAACGTACAATCTTACTTAAGACTAAGCTTTGGCGGATGGTGCAATAGTCACCTTTTTCCGTGCGTATGTTTTAAGCGCTGGACGGGTAGCATCTGGCTGAGTGCCTGCAGAACCGTCCTTATGAGCAATAGGCTGATTGCCTGAGGAACTTTGGATAGGAACTTGAGAACCGGTTGGCTGATCGCCTATGGAACCGTTCTTTGGTAAAGATTGCTCAAGCTCTTCTGGTATGAAGTATGCCGGTTTTAATAATTCTACTCCTACACTACGCGGAACTCCTTTAATTTCGATTTTGAACACGCGATCATTTATACGCTCTAAGACTTTGTATGGACCTGTGTAAGGCCTTTCAAGAGATTTTCTTGCCATGTCACGCATGTGAACATGGGTACAACTATAAATATCCTTAAAGTAAAATATGCGCTTTTTGTAATGGTGGGTTACAGGAATCGGACGGATTAAACGCATGTGTTCCCTATATTCCTCGATGAATATGTTGGGATCAGGAGTAAAATCCTCTGGCAAGAAAAATTCACCCGGTAACCGAAGCGAGGTACCAAACATAAATTCGGCTGGGGTAGCACCCGTATCGGACCTGACATGACAGCGTAATCCTAAGAGAACTGTGGAAAGTGTGCGCACCCAGTTTGACTCTTTGTGACACATAAGCGCTGCTTTCATTGTACGATGCCAACGCTCTATCATACCATTAGCTGCAGGATGATATTAACGATAATAACGAAGTAAACAATCTCGATTCGAATTGAGCTCCTTGGTCCGAAGTGATAACCTTCGGAGCACCATAGCGAGAAACCCAATTGTCGAAAAACGCTCGAGCAACCGTTTGCGCAGAAATTTCTTGGAGAGGAATCGCCTCAATCCATCTGGAGAATCTATCTATCATCGTTAAGATATACTGATAGCCCTCATAAGCGTGTAACGGTCCTACTATGTCTATATGAACATGATCAAAGCGGCCATCTGGAGCTAAGAAGTGCTCTGGGACCAGCTTGACATGTCTAGTGATTTTAGACTGCTGACAATCCAGGCAAGCTTTGCACCACGACTTGATGTCTCGATGCATATTTGGCCAAACGTAACGATGTCTAATGAGACTGTCTGTTACTTTGGGACCTGGATGGGCAGTGTTATGAAAGAAATCAAAAACCTGTTTACTTAACGAGCAAGGAATATAAGGGCGTAAGCAATCGCCTCTTAATTCGCAGAATATGACAGTTTGATTGGGCCCGAATTGTATGCAACATTATCATCGCCTTTGATGTACTCGATACGCGTTGTGAACTGTGAAATATAATCTAATTGGCGAGATCGACGAGGTGGAGCCTTATCGTAATTTTGCAGGAATGCATAGGTAAGGGGTTTGTGATCGGTTAGAATGGAGAAGTCGCGACCATCAACGATGTATGAAAAGTACTTCACAGCCTCGTACACGGCGGTCAGCTCCCTATCATAGGTGCTGTATCGTTGTTGCGCTGGCGAGAATTTTTGGGAAAAGAATGCCAAGGGCTCCCAATTTCCATCTACAGCTTGCTGTTCGATGACAGCACCAGCTGCTACATCCGAGGCGTCAGACACAATGCGTAAGACAGCATCAGAACGCGGGTGTACTAAAAGCGCTGCGTTCGCAAAATCGATTTTTACCTTCTCAAAGGCTTTAGATGCCTCTTCCGTCCAATCGATCAATCGCTTATCATTTTTGCGAGAATCGCGAAAGTAGGCGTTTAAAGGGGCCTGAACCGTAGAAGCGTTTGGCAGATTCCGGTGGTAAAAGTTTACCATGCCGAGAAAACGACGGAGTTCAACAACTGTGCGAGGCTTGGGATAATTGTTGACCGCATCAATTTTAGAGCTACAGGGACGAATGCCTTTAGCGTTAACCGTATATCCTAAGAACTCTAACTCCTCAACAGCAAAAACGCATTTGTTTACGTTCAACCGAAAGCAGAACTTCTTGAGACGTTCAAAAACTGTGCGAAGGTGGACAAGGTGTTCCTCCATAGAGGCTGAAGCTATCAGCACGTCATCAATGTACACGTAAACAAAATCTAGATCTCCTAGCGCTCGGTTGATATATCTTTGAAAGGTCTGACTAGCGTTACGTAGGCCAAAAGTCATAAAGAGAAATTCGAACAATCCCAAGGGTGTGATAATTGCAGTTTTCTCAACATCCTCGGAGGCGATAGGGATTTGGTTGAATGCTTTCAGAAGATCTAGGGAAGTAAATACCTTTTTACCGTCTAAGATGTACGAACAATCGTAGAGATGGGCAGTAGGATATTTATCAGGAACAGTGATCGCATTGAGAGCAGTATATGCACCGCAAGGTCTGTAAGAACCGTCCTTCTTTAGAGCCATGTGCAAAGGAGTTGCCCATTGACTACTAGAAGGTCTACAAATGCCCGCACGTTGCCAAGCTTCAAACTCGGCTTTGGCCGCTGCCAATTTCACCTTGTTCAAGCGACGAGGACGCTGAGAAACAGGAGGTCCCGTAGTATAAATGTGATGATAGACATCTGGAGTATACTTGGCATCAGGAGGAGATGAGCCAGTAATCTCCGGGAAATCAGCTAGAAGCTGAGCACAACTAGAATTGGAAGCTACTGAGTGAATTTTCGAACAATTAGTGTGCTTAACAGTGCCTAGTGAGTATAGTGCAGTGATTGAGTCAATGAGGCGACGATTACGTATGTCGACGCCTAGACCGTAATGGTGTAACAAATCGGCACCAATGATCGCATTGGGAATTGAAGCGATAACAAAGTTCCAAGAAATTGGACGTTTCAAACCTAAATCTAAAGTACAAAAGCACTCTCCGTAAGTGTCTATCGGGGTGTCATTTGCTGCGAATAATTTACGACTTGAAGGCTTTTCCTTCACGGAAGAATGAGCAGGAAGTACAGAAACTTCTGCGCCTGAATCGACTAAAAATAAACGACCAGTATACTGATCTTTGATCTGGAGACGTTTCGAACTAGCACCTTCGGCGACTGTCTCCGAGACGGAAGGCTTGACTAGTTTTCCGCAGACCACGTAGCATATTCCGAACACCATTGTCTACATGATGTGGGGTTGTCCGGGAATTTTCTATGAGCCAGACATAGTCCTGACTTATCGCGAGATTTCGACCTACTTTTATGCTTATCTCTAATGTTCGATTGCGCTCGCTGCGGCTTGATAGCCTTCTCAAGACTTTCTAATCTAGTGGAGAACTTGCTGATAGAGTCAGCAAGCTTTTTAATTTCGGATGCCATTGAAAAATCATCTGACTTTTTTTCTACGCCAGCAATGCGAGAATGAGCAGGAGTGTTCTCCGCTATTTTGTCAGCAAGAAGTGCTAACTTAGTAAGATCTTCTACGCCAGAAGCTACAATAATATCGCGATGATTGGAAGGAAGCTGCTCCATGAAGAGAGACTTTAAGATTGCCTCATCACACTTGGATCCTTCATCGAGATTCCTCAAACGACTTAGAATAAGTGACGGTTTTCCGTCTTGAATAACCTGACCTTTAAGTAACTAGCGTAACTTGCTCTCCGCGGAAGCCGAAAACGACGCGATTAACCTATTCTTTAGCTGAGTGTAAACGTCCTCTGGTTGAGGAGATTTAATGACAATATCACGAATGGCCGTCATGGCTTCATGATCAAGCACTGTAATCAGATGATCGGCCTTAGTGCCTTCAACTGTAATGCGCGCATGACGGAACGACGCTTCGACCTGCGTAAACCAAAGTCCAGGGTCTAACCTCGAAAAAGGAGGTAGTTTCGGAACCCTATAAGACTCTACACGACTTGCTATCTGAGTTCTCGCTTCATTTAATTCCCTTTGAAGGCGCTCTGCCTTCTCATCAGCTGTTTCGGGCATGATGGTTAGCGACCTACGCACGCACGCGTTTACACAAAACTAAGCTACCTCACGCACGCAGGCGTGTTACAAAGGTGTAAAAGCTAAACTTAAAAACTATGAAATAATTCGTATCGCCGCTGCGAATACGTTAGATAAAATCAAGCTGAGTCTGAATTACGCACGTAGCGTTCATAGTATATAGCAAGTCGCGACAGAAATTCCGTGGACCGTACGAAACGCGCGCACTAATTCCCTAGTTGAAGCAGTTCTTAGAATCGAATGCGTTTAAGCGCGTGCGCTCACTCGCGAGTATACCGAATTCCACGTATGGCTGACAACACGCACGATCACGTGATCGTAGCGCGCGAACTCGCGTCTGAATTTTCAAAATGGCCGCCGTTTCTTAGAAATCGAGCGCTGCGGACCTACGCGAAAACTTAAAATCTAGACTCGGTACCTTATAACTACGCACGATGCAACGACAGGAAAGGATGATAGGCTCCGGTGACGATGTCCAGGTTGAGATGCTTGGAGGTAGCCGGAGACGCTGAAGAGTCCTGGTGCTTGATGAGTGACTCGGCACGACGACGATGATGATGAATGATGATGCAACGCCTGACGCTGAGAGGCGGTCGCTCCACGAGCTGATCGCTGAAGATCTGCGCAGGACGTGCTGTTGATGGCGGTCGCCAACCAAGGCTGACCGCGGCAAAAAAAAAATGCCACTGCTGCTGAGCGCCGAGGCGGTCGGCTAAAAGCCTGACCGCGGTGGAAAAACCGCTGCAGCTGTTGCACAAAGGCAGCAATGATGTGGTGTGGTCGCCAGGGAGGCAAACCGCGGCGAAAATGCCACTCTTAGCGGCAACGAGAGTCGGCGAGGAGTTGGCCGAAGATCGCCCGCTTCCACTGATTCCAGCTCCCGGTGAGACAGCGAAGATTCTCTGTCGAGGCGCCGCTCACTTGATCACGTCGGGGTCACCAATGTGGGGATGTCTATGGCCAGGATGGACCAGGAGAGCCCACTGCTCTCGGAGATGATGCAGGAGAGAAACTGGAAACAAGCAAGTGGTAAGAATGCCGTTTATTATAGTAGTGTTCACAGCTCGGAGGCTTTAGGTACACTGCCTCGCGCAGGAGGCTTCGCGCGCTCGCACGCTCGCTCTCGCTCTTGTTCCAACATGGCGGCTCTCCCCACTCCTCGGTAGAGAGAGAAGGTGATGCAGCACCCCACAAAGTAAGAGCATGTAGCGACATCTAACGGTAGCTCCGTGAGTCAGCCGTATCGGCGTTGCGATCCGCGATCAGAGCGTGAGGCTCAGAACGAATCCGGCAACCACTGTATACACATCCTCCAGTTTGTGCTTAAATAAAGACTTATATTTAAACGGGACTTACTCCTTTATTCGTACTACCTATCCGATACATTACAAAGTATGTAAGTTACTCAAAAGTGTTTAGAAAGTCTGAATCTCGTGTCGACAGATGATGATCCCTGCTTGTTTTATAATAAATCTTGTACTATAATACTAGCTGCATTCGTAGACGATGGACTAATTATAGGTAAATATAAGGCTGAAGTTGGCAATATATTGTCAAATCTAGAAAAGAAGTTCGAAATTACTTCTGATAATCCTAGTCAAGGAAAATTGCATTATCTAGGAATGGACATAAATCTTATAAAAACGGTATATTCCTGAATCAAATCAAGTATGTAGAGAATATTTTAAATAAATTTGGATTCAGCGATGCATATGCAGTGTCCACACCAATGGAGCCTGGGATGCTTACTGACAAGCTTATGAACGATACAGAACTTCGAAACAAACCTTATCGTAAGTCAGTGGGAAGTCTTTTGTATCTCAGCACAATGTCAAGGCCTGATATAAGCTTTGCCGTGAATTTTTTCAGTCGTCAGGTCAGTAATCCAAAAACAAGTCATTGGAAAATAATTGAACGCATATTTAGGTATCTCAAAGGGACTATGCAGTATGGTATATTCTTCACTGGTAACAACAAACTACAAGTATACACTGACTCAAACTATGGTGGAGATGGAATAGATTTTAGTTCAACCAGTGGAATACTGATAGAAAACGGAGGACCTTTGGTTTGGATTGTGCAAAAACAAAAACAAGTTGCCATTTCATCAGCTGAAGCAGAGTATCGAGCAGCTGTAACAGGAATCTCAGAAGTTAGTTGGATTAGATGATTAATAGAAGAATTAAAATTGGAAGATGTATCACATACAACTGAACTACTTATAGATAATGAAGGCAAAATAAAATTACCAAAGGAAAGAAACACATTGAAATAAAACGGAAATTTATTAGTCAGCATATTGGTATAACAGTTAATCCAATTTATGTAAAATCGAAGGACCAAGTGGCGGATATTTTCATAAAACCTTTGAGTAAAGGACCTTTCTTGTATTTACGTAGAAAAATACTCAAGGAGGAGTGTTGGGTTTCTAATTTAATACAGTAGATGTCACTGTGATTAGTTTTAATGTGCGAGTGTCGCGACAAATACGTATCCCTTCTGTTTGAATGACACCGAGTAAAAGTCTCAAAATGTAATCCATTTGCATAGAGCATAAAGTTTAATTTAAGAAAAAGTAAATGTGTAAGAAATTAATCTCTGCGTAATTCTACATGGTTTGAGGTATATATTTTTGTAAAATAACTAATAAAAGCATTCATTTTTATTATGTAAAAACGAGCACTGCGATACTCACATGTACAAGCGAATATTAAGAACATTTTCTTTATTACAGGCGCTAGCTTTACAATTTTGTAATTCAAGATTACAATAAATCAATTAAATAGAAAAGGAGATCAACCCGTTTTATTGCTTCCTTCGTAAAAGAAAATCAATAGAAACAAGCCACCGCTGCCGTGAGGCGCGCGCTAGTTTTTGTTAAATCGTACAAGGGAGGTTCTGCCGTATTATGCCTGTTTGAGACATACTATGCCATACCATACCAAACGGTGCTCAAAATTTGAAAATAAACTCGAGAAAAATATTTTTATAGCACAGTGTGGCTAAAATCCGCTGTTAAGTCACGCCTGTCTGTGACGAAAGTAGTCCTTTTTTGCACCGTGAGGTTAGCGCACGATCGTAGCGAGTACTATAATACTTTAGTCACGAATAGGCGAGACTTGCGGACTTTATTAGTCTGTGCTATGAAATTGTATACGATACTCTTGACTTAAATGGTTTAGTTTTACATCTGCGCCGTGTAAACAAAAACCATTTAAGTCACACGTATCGTAATTTACTATTAATTCTAAAAATATAATATTGTGTCTAATTGTGCCATACTGTGCCATACTATGTCATACTATGCCATACTGTGTCAAACAGTGCCAATTGGCATGAGTATAGCAATTTAAAGTAAAGTATTACTTTATTATAATTGTCTCACATAGCATGAAATCTTACAAAGAAAGATTCATTGAAAGATTTTACAATAACATCGCATAAACCTTGCTATGATGACTGCGAAAGATTGCAGAAATCTTATTTAAAAATATTTCAAAAAATGATAATAAAATCTCACATAAACCTTACATAAAATATTATTTTACAGATCTTTAAATATATCACGAAAGAACTATAGAACCTTGCAAGAACCTTTTGAGAAATATTTCAGAAACGTTGCTGCGTTATTTCTGGTATCTTTATTAGAAAACTTTTTCAACTTTTCAGCTACATTTTTGGAAAATATTGTTTGTCAATTTCCAAAACTGTTATAGAACATCACAACAACCTCGTATAAAAAATACTAGAAAGATTCTACAGAAATTTCATCTTAACGTTTCATGTAATCTACCGAGGAAACTCACAAAAACATTGCGTCAATATTCCCTGATATCTTTTTACGAAACAATAAAATATAACGTAAAACGTCACAGTAAACTTGCAAGAAACTTTCGAGAAAAATTTCAGAAAATGTTGCTGGGTTATTTCTGGTAAGTAGTATATGGGCCACTATGGAGAGACAGGGGCGTGGCCTAACTGACGTCACCGCTCCCGTAGCTGGCGCCAGGTGTTTATGTAGACAAACACCATGTTTATATCAACAGTAGCTGATAAGGTCAATAAACATGATTTACGACCACTACTGTAAGAGTGTGTCATCGATGGGTGAACTACTTTGTTTATTTATAAATAATTATAAATAATTTGTAAACGGAAGTCCATGTTTATATCTACAGTAGCTGATAAGGTCAATTAACATGATTTACGACCGCTACTGTAACAGTGTGTCATCGACGGGTGAACTACTTTGTTTATTTATAAATAATTATAAATAATTAGTTAACAAAAGCTATATCACGCATACGATGCCATAAGGTTAACATGATTTACGACCGCTACTCTGTCATAAACAGTCTGTCATCGATGGGTAACTTTTGTTTATTTATAAATAATTATAAATAATTTTTAAACAAAAGCTATCACGCATACGATACCAACCTTTTACCCAAGCAGACCCGAGCGCGACTCTCTCTCTCTCTTTCGCTATCTACTCCATACCGGCCCCGAGCTCGAGAACGCACGTGTTCGACTCTCGCTATACAAGCCCGTCCCCTCTCCTTTTACAATATAGTAGCCTCTGAGCTCTGGCGCGGTGGCTCCCGCCGCTATTGTACCGGACCCGCTTCTCTCTCCCCCCTCCATACTTGCGCGCTTCCGCCGCCGTCTACCTGTCGTATACCTGCTGTTTGGCTTTTATTGCCCTTGCGTCAGCTCCGATCCTTTCTGCGCTGTAATAATATATAACCTGTATGATTTCCTACTACACGGTTCCGCAAAGCCTACTCTAAATTACAGCTTTGGCGTTTATTGATGGGATTTGTATACATTAAAATAGAGAAAATTTGTTTGATACAATCTTATATTTATTTAATAAAACAGCAAAAATTGAATACATGATATATTTATGCGCTCGCGTGTGTGTGTGTATGAGCGCGTAGAACAATAGAGAATATTTACAGCTTAGAAACTAACGATAGGAGATGAATAAAAAAAAAAGTTATATCGGAAACACCGTCGTAGACATCTTTTGCGATTCTGGCTAAGCCAAACGCATAGATTTCCGTTAAAACTACATCTAAAACGTCGACGCTTACAGTGGCGAAATTCAAGTTTGTCTTAACAATTTAGTCGATTTTATATTTATGAAGGGAATAATATTGTTTGAACGAGTTTACATTTTTCAGAATTTCATGACATAGTTCAGCCTCTTTTAAAAGCGTCTTTTATATAATCTAAGATTGAGTCCACGCCGCGATTAACTAATCCCGAAAGCTCCTCGAGCTGTTTAAAAGGCAAATCGATGCACTCTTTTACCTGTCTTAAGCCAGCGAACGTTTGTTGATGCATAATTACACTAGGCGGACTCTCGTACTTTTTCTGCTTCTTGCACGTAGGCTGTGCAGGTGGATGCTGTTGTGTTTCCTCGTCATGGCCGCCGACACTGCTGATCAACTGCTGAGCGTTGTGGGTTGTCATTTCTGCTGTAGGTGCTGATGATGGTGTTGGCCTCTCGTCGATGGCAATCGCCCTTGCTCCCAAGCTGTTTGTGAATGTGACATCGTGATTTGGAAGGAGGATCTTGCTAGGATTTCCAAAATCCTGGTAGAACGTGAAGGAGTGATTCAGATATGCATCCATAGCCTCCATCTGATCTTTGATAACTTCCCAGCTGTGTGTGTCGAGTGTCACATACTTGGCTGGCGATCCATTGGCACAAATTTTTAACACTGCTCTGTAGTAACCGCTGTAATACTCAAGGCCTATGGTTGCACGCTTGCAGTTTGATTTGTTGAGCCCGTACGTCGTCGAGTATAACAAGTTGCAGGTGATCGGCTTATTTTTCCAAGACTCGGCACTTGGTGCTGCTGATGCTGCTGCTGCTGAATCCATTGCAAAGATTTTTTACACACGAGGTCTATTTGACGAGAGTGTTCTTACGACTGCTAGCTGGCGACTGAGCCACGACACCTTTATAAAGAATGGGATGACAAAGAGCGAGCGTCAACGAGTCGCAGATCTTTCTAGAAACGACCGTTACAGTATTTACATTCCATAGTGAAACACGAGACAAGTTTGATATCGTTAGAAGTTGTTTTGCTTAACGCAACCGTCACAGCTAGTACGTTTGTATAAACTACTTGTTGCGAGTCGCCGTGAGGTTTCGACGGCGATTCCTTGTTGAGACGAAAATTAATTCGTCACAACTATTCAAATAAAAACACACGTACAAGTAAATATTAAAATGTATATTTAATATTCACTACAAACTTACAACAATTCACAATAGCTTAATACAAGTACAGTTCCAATAAAGTATGAGAATTATGTTTGTATCTTGGAGGAAGCTCCAAGATACTTTCTGCGCGGCGGTCAAGTTGAATCTGGTTGTCTCTGGTCAGCGCTATGGTTTTATTAACTGACAAGAGGGCGGAGGGAAATTTCTACAAGTGAGGGTAGGGATTTTGGAAAAATGTAACGAGGATTTGTATAGGCTGCTGATTTTCTGCAAAGGTGGAAGAAAAGGCGTGTACTTTGGGGATGCAAACGACCTGGGACTTGGAGCGTGAAAAAAGGGGGCATGAGGGCCTCTGTAGAGAGATTAAGAGAGAGCAATAAAACGATTGGGCGTCTCGAGTGAGAGGCGCGTGCGCTGGTCTGTTTTGGATTAGGAAAATGAAGACCGGGGTTGTCTTGACCGTTTTGAGGATTAAAACGCGTAGGTGAGAATTGCTGATTTGGGAAAACCCGTACAAAAATTACCATCGTAAGCTAAATTATACTATTTGCCTTACTCATAAAAATGAAATCGTCAGAAACGTGCTTCCTTCCGAAAATATAGTCTTAACGTGAAATTATATGGCTAGCTTAAGAAAATCTAGGCGCGCACAGATGTGCACATCGCACGAACATGTATATACGTATAACAAATACTGAGAAAAAAATCAAATACAAAATATTTTAGAAAACTTATTCATAACTAATCTTAATTGTATTAAAAAACGATATAATTACGTCTGCGGACGTAACATACCGCCCGCCATTGATCGGTCGCGATCAATATGCTTTGTTATTTGAATCGGTCTCAATGGGCATTGGTACAATTTTCTTGGTCGATCTCTTAAATATACCGCTCGTAGTTTTTACACTAACAACGCGTATGACATTGTCGTCGCCAGGGTGTGTATCAACGATGCGACCAATGATCCACTGCAGAGGGGGTAGATTTTCTTCCTTGAGCAATACCATCGAAGTAGATAGGCTATAGGCATACTGGCTCATGCGGATTCTGGCTCACCCCCTCCTCTCTCAGTGTGAGCCAGAATCCGAGCTGTGTATTTTAAATGGAGGGATTGTCAATCCCTCCCTTTTCTCCCCAAGCGACCGAGAATTCTTCCCCCTCTCGAAGTGAGCCAGAATCCGAGCTGTGTATTTTTAGATAGAGGGAGTGTCGATCCCTCCTTCCCTCCCCTAGCGACCGAGAATTCTTCCCCCTCTCAAAGTGAGCCAGTAACCGTAGTATGTATAAGTCCCAATCTTCCCTTCTCCGTGTCCCGAAAAAAAATTTAGTGGTGGGTTCATGCTCCTCCTCCTTCGCGCAGGTAGAGACGAAGACCCGCGCATAGGTGTTTTCCTCTACTTTACGGAATGTAT
>QLSS01000924.1:6828-22567 GCA_024372645.1 Trichomalopsis sarcophagae | reverse complement strand
TGAAAAATTTTAATTTTAAGCCGAGATATTTAAAAAAAACGCTTTTTTGGGGTTAATTTTGGGGGAGGTTTTTACCCCTTAAAAGTGAAAATTAGCCGATAAAAAAATACGTGTCTCTTATTTTTTCATGTTCTACAACATATATGAAAATCATCAAAATCGGTGAGTTCGAGTTGGGACCTTTCCTTGTTAGCCGTACTCATTGAGGGGGTAAATAAGGTCACACGTGCGGAAATCGAGAAGATAGGAAAGGTGGTAGTAGACCATATAGTTAAAGAATGCGCATCGATTAAACTGGAAATCTCGGAATCCAAAACGGTGGGAATCTTTGTTAGGAAACATAGAGTTGTAGGAACAAAGGCCGTTAGAATAAATCCTAAGGACTACCGTAAAGGAGGATTGCAAAACCCCAAAATAAAATTGGGTGGGAAATCAATCAGTTTTGAAAAATCAGTGCGTTATTTGGGAGTACGCTTTGACGCGAATTTGGGATTAAACGCTCACTGTAAAAAACTTAAGGAAAAATTAGTGCCGCTTTTTAGTGATCTGCGAAAAATGGCGCAATGCCAATGGGGTATGTGTGGGGATGAGTGTGAAAACTAGGAGCATGTGTTATGTAAATGTGGTATGTATGAGGAATTTCATGATTTAGATGCTATGGGTATAAGAATGGGAGCAAATGATCAATTTGATTACAGTGGAGTGTTGAGTTCGAAAGTGACATATGAGAAAATGTGTAAATTTGTTGAAAGAGCATATGAAATGACAGAAAGTATTAAAAATAGAATGGACGGAGAACTTGAAGTGATGGATGAGGTTCTCCTGTATAAAAGGGGTACCTAAAACGCAGGGGGGTTAACTGGGCACGTCTGCACAGATAACCTTTGGGTTTGGCGTACCCACGTACCCGAGCTGGCTTGCCGGTGCCGAGGGGGCAAGACCTCTACCAGCCCTCATACCAGAGGCTAAACGGTACCACGGGCGACCGGGAGGCCCGCTGGGGGGACTACATCCGCCCCGCCCCGGTCACTGGGTTTGGACTCGTGGTGGCAGTGGTTACAGCCCATATCGCTTAGGGCTAGAGGTCGGGGTTGAGTGAAAGGGTCCTTGGGTGCTCTGCACCATCGGAGTCTGGAACTCTTCCCTGGCCTCGACGTGTGAGTTGCGGTCTCAACTCGGGGAGCGGCCTGCTTAGCCGTTAGGGATTAGATGGGTCCCGGCAGGTGAAATGTCTTGTGCATTCCTCTCTAAACCGTGCCCAAGGTGGAGCAGCGACGCGTTGGCCGAGCGTAACTCGGCCCCGCGCCCCATGGGGGGCCGTGTGGGTGAGCGCAAGCAGGCACCGCTCGTTAAATCATCTAGGGCTTCTCAATGTCCCTATCTACCAGTATACCTCCAGACGTTGAGCTGAGCACACGTGTTTTTCCGCGAGTCTCAGTGCTGTGCGTTTTTGAAGGGTTTTCTACCTACTCTTCTACTTACCACCCCCTGCTGGCTGTGGCGGCTTGTTCGAGTTGCATTGCCTTCTCGAGGTAATGGCGCACTGCTTCGAGTGACCGTCGTTTCGTCCTGATGTAAGCGGACTGGTTGGGGTGGCCTAGAAAGGCCGAGTAAAGGAGGCGCGCGCGCTCGTTGCGCCACGTAGCCATAGGTGTATGTGGAGTTCGCTCCCTGGAGAGCGGAGCGATGGAGAGGCCTGCTGTGAAGCAGGGGGTGGGATGTCAGGCAGGCAGACAGGGCCTGCTGAGGCTTCCAGTCTTTGGCTTCTTCGTTGCCTAGAGAGCGGACACTGCTCGCACCTCTCTAGGTCGACTCTTGGATCGAGTCTGGACGAGGGAGGGCTGCCCAACCCGGTGTAGGTTGCACCACCCAATTTGTAAAAGGGTAACATTGGGGGGTCTTTTTCTTTGTATTGTTAGGGGGCCTATCCCAAACAGGGATCGGTCCACTCAGAAATGACTAAGAAGCGCGGAGCGCTTTAGTCAGTGGTCGTGATGTCGACCGCCACCAAGGCCATGTGCCTTCCCTAGGGGGATAGATAATGGGACCTTGAGAATCTCATTAGCGATGACTCTGGGTTTGCGGCGTTATCCCGGGGGTCTGGGAGCAGTCGGCCTTCTCTTCGTCGGCGACAATTTCCTTGCCGTCGGCCTTCCCTTCCGTGGAGAAATGCCGATGCTCCTGCGTTGTATCGTTTGCGCAGACTGCTTGGCCGCTATCTTCCGACTGATGATCTGTAGTCGTGTCGCCGAATTCGCGGCTACTGGAGTCGGGATTACCCGATGGTATAAATGAAGGTCCCGGAGGTCCGGATCAGTCGTGATCCGCGCTGGAATATCCATTAACTGTAGATATTCCGGCCATTCGGCGTTCAGCACGTCGGATGACAACTCTGGGGTGTTTGGCCTTGGCCGAGGCGTCAACGGCGGATCCGTCTGAGCACTGTTGTGCCGGCGATCTGGAGCGGGTTCGGTCTGGGCAGCGACGTCGGCAGTTAGAGGCTTCCTGTGCTAGCAACGCTCTAAGATGAGCGCTCGGTTGGTCTTAGCGATCAGCAGGTATAACAGCTCACACTCGGCCCTCAGCTCCCGAAGAGCTTGAAAATCCGGTCTCGACATTCACCGAGTTAGCGCTGAAAAGTGCTGGTTAGGAAAGGAGGTAAGCAATACACGAAGTGTTTTTCTTTAATAACAAAAATCAGATTTATTGCACTGGAGTGTATTTGTGCAAGTTGCCTAAGCTCCGTGCTACCACTCAGTCGCGGTCTGATGCGGGTGGGAGGGGATGCCACGGCCTGGAAACCGGCCCGCTTATATGCCTTCCAAGGCGCTGCTCCTCTTTGGGGAGTACGGCAGCCGCCTAGCGGCCGCGCGTGGTACTAACGGTACTGTGGGCGCGCTACGGCGTTGTCGAGGGGGTTGCCGGCATCCAAGGGCTTGTGCGAGAGAGCCTGCGGGTAGGTTATAACAGTCCCTAGTAGAGAAGTTTCGGCGGTAGTGGTCGACGAGCTGCGTGCCGTCATGGACGGACTTCGTGGGCATCTGCTATCAGATGCCAACAAGTTCACAAAGTGTCAGGCCAACAGTATGCTTGACCATGCCTCGAAATATGAGGGGCTGGTTCAGCGTCAGATGTTGGAGAATGCGAGGTTGCGTGGTGAGCTTACTGCTCATAAAAGCATGAAGGCTGAGTTGGCAAAAGTGAGCGAGACTGTTCGTAGAATGGATGAGGGCATGAATATAGTAAAAACAAAATGCTCCTGGTAGGGGTTTGGGTGCGAATGAGGGGCCTAAGTCCAGCTTCGCGCTCGTTGTGCGTGGCACAAAGGAGCAGCTCACGAGGTGTGAAGACGAATGATTGAGAGCACGAGTGAGGACGTGAATGTAAGGGTGAGGACCATCAGACCTGCTCGTGGTGGTGGGGTCGTGGTGGAGACGGCTAGCGACGGGGAGAGAAAGGCTCTTTCCCGTTGTGCCGCACTCGCTGAGGCGGGACTCCGCGCGATGGAGCCCAAAGGGATGGATCTTCGTGTGATTGTTTATGATGTTCCGAATGAGATGACGAATGAGCATCTCCTTGGGGGCATGTATGAGAAAAGCTTGAGTAAGCATGTCAATGTGAATGTGAATAAGTTTATGAAACGTGTGAAGATTGTTAGGAGAGCGGATGGGCAGTGACTCGGTAGTGTGATTGTCGAGTTACCTCTGCCATGGCGTAACTGGTTGCTGCAGGATGGTAGAGTGTTTGTTGGATGGAACAGCCAATCCATACAAAAGAGTGATGTGCTGTTTCCGCTGCCAGGGCTACGACCGACGGGCCAAGGAATGTAAGAGTGAGCCTCAGTGCTAGAAATGTGGCAAGAGTGGACACAGGATGGATGTATGTAAGGCTGCGAAGGACTGCAGCAATTGCAGGGCCAGGAAGCTTCCCTCGGAGCATTTGGCGAGGTCGCTACAATGCTCGATGTATGCTTGGAAACTGCAGTTGTTGCGTTCTCGTTTTGTGAACAATGGCTGAGTCAATGAACGAAACAGATGTGGGTGTGAATGTGCGGATCCTGCAGGTAAACTGCCAGAAATCTTACGCTGCGATGTGCGATATTGCGAACTGCTCGCTTGAGGACGGCATAGAGATATGCCTATTCCAAGAGCCGAATGTTTATAAAGATAGGGTTTGTGGTTTACCAGCGGGATCCAGAATGTATCTCTGTAAGTCTGGAGAAGCGGCTGTAGTTGTGTTTGGGAAAAGATATGAATGCATGTTGTTAAATGAGGGAGTGGATGAGGATGCCGTATGTGTCTGGGTGAAAGGACCAGTGAGGGAGATACTTGTTGTCTCCCTCTACTGTAGACCGAATGACAGTATGCAAGAATGTGTTGACTACCTCGATAGGGTCTGAGGTACTGAGTGTGGTATACAGGTATGGTACGAATATTGTTGTGGAAGTGTCTGACTCCAAGACAGTGTGCATGATGTTGAAAGGTAGTTTGAATATGTTGAATCGGGTTGTGCATGTGTCAACGAATGGGACGGATGATAAGAAAATTAGTTGTGTGGACCGTGTGAAGTACGTGGGTGTGAATGTGGGTGTCGGTATGGACTTTTCCGTCCATATCGACGGCATGCGTAAGAGGATCACTGTAGTGATCATGCGCCTCAGGAGAGTCCTCAGAAAGAGCTGGGGGCTCAAGCGGGGCGTTGTGAGTATGATGGTGAAAGGCATTATTTTGCCGGCTGTTATGTATGGAGCGAGCGTATGGTATGAACAGATGCGTAAGAGGAAGTCGCGTGGATCCCGGAGACTGAGTGAGGAACTCATCAGTTGCCAGAGAGTGGTGTTGTATGCGTGTACGCGTGTGTGTAGAACGGTCTCAACGGAGGCGATGCAGATCTTATTTGGGTCGCTCCCTTGGGACATTGAGTGCATCAGGCAGGCGAACTTCCACAAAGTGCGAAAGAACCTGCCTATGAATGAGTATGACCTGGTAACTGACGAGGACCTGAATAAATTGTCTTTGTACGAGTGTAGCGAACTGGTGGATCAACGTGCTCTTGCCGCTTCGCAGGACCGTTGGGAAGCCACGAGCAACGGGCGTGTGACCTATGAATGGATACGGGATGTGGGATTCTCCGACCGCTCGATGAAATATTTCGAGCCAAGCCTGAGGGTCTGCTACGTCCTGACGGGCCATGGGAACTCGTTTCTCTTCTCGAGGAACCTGAGCAACTCCTCGGCCTGCGCGTGTGGAGCGGAGAGAGAGGACTGGATACATGTGTGAATGTGATATGTATGCAGCCTTCAGGGACCTTGGCTCCATCGGAGTCAGGAGAACCGAGGAAGGCTGGGATATAAGTGGAGTGCTGCGTGACCGTGTGCAGTATGAGTGCCTGTGTGCCTTCGTCGAGGGTGCGACGTGGTACGTCGCAGTCGCGCGAAGCATACATTGTTTCGCGCGAAAACCTTCCCGACGAGCCAAAGTCGGAGAAGGAGCCGTTCTGCGACAAAACACGCCGCAGCACGGCGCGATTTGTTGTTGTTAGCGCGGCGAGAGAGAGAGAGAGTAGACGATCGGTTTCGGCGAGGCCCGTGTGTTCTCGGACGCGAGTTTCGTCTCGGGAATACTTGGAATTCGCTGGCCGATGTACGCGAAAGTGAGCCGCTGATTCGCGCGTGGCGCGAGACGAGCAGCCAATCAGCACGTCTCGCGCCTCGCGCAGCCAATTAGGTCGTACTATCAGACGGGCCCGGCGGCCGACGGCGGGACGGTAGTTACGTCTCGAGCCTCGTCGACAATAGTTGACGTGTGATTGCGCGCGCGACAGTGTTAGTGAGAAAGAGAGTGAGAGAGCAAGAGAGCAACGGCCACGACTGGACCACGACGCCCAGGATGAGCCCTTCCCCGAGGCCACTATCCAGCGGGGCCAATCGAGGAAGGACGCGAGGACGAGGGCCAGGACAACCCATCATCCATCCCGAGGCAGAGGAAGAGAGAGAGAGAGAGAGAGGGAGAGAGAGTGGAAGCGAGGGAAGCCAGCACCCCCTGGGACAGCGAGGCTTCCGTCGGGAGGCGACTAGTGTTCGCCTTTCCAACACCAGGTAGAGTACTCAAGGTCCTCGGGAACCTCTCGGTGCGAGCCATTAGGCCGCCGAGAGAGTGAGTGAGAGAGAGAGAGATAACCGCGAGCGTGAGAGAGAGAGAGAGAGAGAGAGAGAGAGAGAGTGAGTGAGACGAGAGAACGGTGTGCGGTGCGGGCGCACACCTCGACGTAACCGCGCGAGGCGTTGAGCCAGCGTGCGAGAGAGAGAGAGAGATTAGATTAGATTAGATTAGATTAGATTAGATTTATTTGCGTACATTGTATTGTACAATAGTAAGAATTAGCATTATGTAGTTAAAGTAAGAATAGTAAGTATAAATTGGAAGTAAAGTAAGTTGAGGCGCGTGTAGAGTAAGTGTAGTGTAAAAGTGTACTGATAGTGAAGATGATTAGTATGAGAGTGAGTAAGTGTGTGGTGTACATGAATGTCGATGAGTTATGTGTTTTCAAGTTTAAAATAGTAGTCTTTAGCAAGCCTTCTGAAAGTGAGAGTAGATGAGGTGTTTCTGATGTGAGATGGCAGGCTATTCCATAAGTATGAGGCGCTGATATGAAACGAGTTCCTCAGCGTCTCAGTCGCGAAGGCAGGTATCTCCAGTGGTGTCACCTCACCCCTCAGAGGCCGGGGCGAGACGCGGAAGTCAAAAAAGGCCAGTACGTATGATGGTACGACCGTGTTGAACATTTTATGAAGGAAGCAGACTGTGAAATACTTCCTGCGTCCAGCAGTGGTTAGCCACTGCAGCTCCCGCCTGTAAGGGGAGATGCGCTCATCCCTCCTTACACCATAGATGTACCGGATTCCTGTATTCACGAGTCTCTGTAGTTTCAAGTCGAGTTCCTGCGTCAGGTCACAGTATGCAAGAGAACAGTAGTCGATTAGCGGAAACAGCAGTGCCTGCACGAGATGTTTACGCAATCTGAGGTTGGTACTCTTTCTAAAAAAGTAAAGCCTGTACATTAGCGAGTGAGCACGCTTACACACTTGTGTGACATGCTCCTTCCATGAGAGTTTAGAGTCAAGCACCAATCCCAGATTGCGCACGGAGGACTCAAAGCTGACCTGGGCACCCCCGATATTAATGAAAGTGTTAGCTGTAGAGGGAAGTAGATTTATGTAGTAGCGGGAGCCCAGGACGATTGCCTTGGTTTTAGTAACATTAAGTTTAAGTTTGTTTTGCGCAGCCCAGCCCGTTATCCTCTCGGCATTAGCACTCATCTTGACTGATAAAGAATCGAGCTCCTCGAGGTGGCAATGGCTGTAGATCTGCAGGTCATCCGCGTAGATGAGATGGGAAACATCGGAGTCCAGGCAGAAACCGATGTCATTGATGTACAGAGCAAACAGCAGGGGACCTAAGACGGAGCCCTGTGGGACGCCGATGTTAAGACGTTGCAAGGAAGAACGCTCGCTACTGTCACCAACGACAGCCTGCTCTCTTCCAGTGAGATAGGAGGCAAACCAGCGGATAACCTGCTTAGAGAAGCCAAAAGTTGTTAGCTTCCTCAGGAGCTGGACGTGGCACACAGTGTCAAACGCCTTGCTAAAATCAAAGAGCAGAAGGAGTGTCACTTTCTTTTTGTTTATCCCGACCCTGACATCATCAGTTAGCTTAATTAGGCCAGACTGAGTGCTGTGGCCGGTGCGGAAGCCTGTCTGACAATTGTCTAGTAAGAGCCTTGATTCTAGGTATTGCGAGACCTGCTTGTGCACCAGCCACTCCAGGGCTTTGGAGAGAAAGCAGAGAAGTGAAATCGGGCGGTAGTCAGTCAGGGTTGTTGGTGAACTGACTTTGTTGAGTGCACGCACCAGTGACAGGTTGAAGATGTGACATAATACAGGAGCGAGAACTGGCAGTGCTTTTAATATAACAACCTGGGGGATGCCGTCGCTTCCCCTCGCCTGGGTGTCGAAGTGCGACACTGCACTCAACACGTCCGATTCCGTTATAGGGATGAACTCGAAATGTTCCGGGAGGTCAAGACTTTCCAGGGTTAGAAGATAGTTCTCAACAGCAGGCGCTAGCGGATCATTGGAGATCGAGCTAAAATGCTTGTTGAGCTCATCTGTGCTAAAGCGAGGTGGTAATGGGGCCTTAGTGGCGGAAATTCCAAGTTTCTCCAGCTCTCTCCAGATCTCGGCGATATCAGTCAAGGTTGACAGGCGTGAATAGTAATAATCCAGCCTGGCTTCCTCGACCTGTTTATGAGTATAGTCCCTAGCTTGTCTGTATAAGCGGAGATCTGAATCAAGCCTGGAGTTCCTGAAACGCCTGTATAGTCTATCCCTCTCGGATACAAGGCCACGAAGAGCCGCGGAGAACCACGGGTGACGCTGTTTTTTAGGTGTTACAGTCCGTGATGGGGCGAGTTGATTGATGGCGTTAGTAAGGTTAGCGTTAAGTGTAGATATGCATTCGTCCAGTGATGATAGGGTGAGAGATGACCAGTCACATGCGCTAAGAAAGTCCCTTAGCTTCTCGGCGCAGATTCCTTTAAAGTTACGGTAGGAGTATGTGCTAGGTACGTGTCGTGGAATCTGTACGTCGAGAGTGGCCGTGATAAGGTCATGTCCGTTGATGAAGGGTGAGTCTGTCTTCCAGTGTGACAGCAGGCGATCCTGCTCGTCGATCAGACACAAGTCAAGCCAGGTATCAGAACCCTGTTTATGGTGCGTGGCACCATATGGGATGGAAGAAAGGGAATTTTCATCAATGAAGGCCCTGATGAAACTGGCATCTTCAGAGGATGAAAGCTGATCAGAGTTGAAATCTCCCATTATGACCTTCGTTGAGTAATTGTGCATGTGGGTAGTTAGCTGGTCAATAAAGTTAGAGCCTTGAAAGAATGGAGCGTGAGGAGGACGATACACAACTCCCACGAAGATCGGAGAGATTCCCTTTGCCGATACCTCACAAAAAAGGTATTCAGGCTTACCCGGCCTGCCAAACCATTCACCGTCAGATGATGAGATAATGCTAGCCGTCAGTGATGTATGTATGTAGAGGGCCACACCTCCTCCGTTTCTGTTTCTGTCCCGTCTGTAAAGTACGTAGTCGTCCAGTGAAGGGATGGATGTTACCTTTTCGCTCAACCAGGTCTCAGTAACAGCTATTACGTGGAATGGAGAGCGAGTGGATAAAAAGAGCCTGATCATCTCAATGTGACCCGTAAGCGAGTTCGCATTGAAATGACAGACTCGTAGACCCTCCGACAGAGACGCCTCAGAGCCGGGTGAAAACGTGGCAGATGAGCTTGATTGGGTGTGGTGAGATGATATGTTTGTGTTTGAGCCTCAGTGTAGAGCGATGTCGGCAGTGAGAGGGAGCCGGGCTAAAAAAGCATCCAGTTCAGCGTTGGTGTTGATGACGGTGGCCCGCTCCCTGTCGTCGTTGCAGCGCATGTAAAGCCTTCCTTCTCGGGTGAACGTGCGGCAGCCCTGCCTCCTCTTGGCCTCCAGCCTGGCCCTCGAACGCAGTTTGTGGACGTCAGAGGGAAGCAGCTCGTTGATGTTTATGAGCCCTTGATGGTCAGGGCTCAGAGCTTTAGCTTCCTCCAGCAAGGTGGCGTCCAATTCGCTGGTGTGCAGCTTACGTTTCCGGGCCTTAGCAATCACTATGGAGCGTGCAAGCGCGCTTGAGGACAGGGTGACAGCTAGTGGTGGAAGTCTACCGTCACCCCTGGCGGAGTTGTTGGATGCATCAAGTCTCCCCATGGTCCTAACTGATGCTATATCCCTTCTGAGGACCGTGGGGTCAAGCGCGCTCACGACTGAGTAGGCGAGGAGGTGCAGCGAGGTTTCGCGGGAGTAGTGCAGGCCAGTGACGACGATCACGCTGTTGGATGACTGCTCTTGTCGCCTCCTGACCTCAGCCAATTCGCTGCGCAGACTACAGATCTCCGCAGCGCCCGGCATAGTACTGCTGCTGTCCTGCTGCGTTGTCAGGCTCCTCGACGAGAGGTCTTCTATTTGTGCCTGCAACTCGGTGATGGTGGACTCAGCATTTTGAATGCGAGTCTTGAGTGCAGGCAGCTCATCGAGGGCCTTGAGACGCTTCTCCAGCGGTCCAAGTCGCTGCTCAATTTTGGAGATCCTCTCTGACACGATGTTCTGCGTCTTGAGGGATTCCGTTTGAGCGTTGCGGATGTCGTCTAGAGCTCCGCGAATATCCATCAAAGCCGCCTCAATGGACGGCGTAGGTGTCGTTGCGCCGGCCGGGCGGGTTGGTGACGGATTCCGCGAAGCGTTGGCTGATGGTGGTGCCGACCGCGTCTTCTTGCCCGCTGGTTGCTGCTGTTTGGGAGTACCCTTGCCTGCTGCTGTTGTTGCAGTTACTCCCAAGACAGTTGTTGCAGCAGAGGATGATTTTGTCCTCGCTTTGCCTCCCCTGCCGTTGCTCTCCGCACAGGAAAGACAGGCTATTGTTTGCCTGTCGCTCATCACCATAGCCTTGACGTTGACAGTGTTCTGACACTTTACGTGGAAGTATAAACCACAGTGTTCACATCTCTTCGGGTCTTTATGCTGAATCGGTTGTTTGCAGCTGCTGCATTGTTGAAATGTCACTTCCACGTTCTTCTCACCGTTTGCACTCATTTCTCGTCGATAATTTATTGGCAGTCGGTGAGGCAGATATTTGTTAAGAGTGATAGATTATCGACGGAGTGAAAGAGTAGATGGTGTGACTCTTACGGCTAGATGGCGTGTTAGCGGAGAGAACGTGAAAGTGAAAGTACCGACCTCGAAGAAGTGTGAAGACGTCTTGAAAGATTCTCCCACGAAGTAGCAGGTGTCGCCACGATGTAGATTTCGGAGAGAAGGAGACGCCGTGCAGGTGCGAAAACAAGCCAAGCCAAGCGGAGCAGATTTGTAGGTTAGGAGCAGTGTAGAAAGTTGGCAGATGAAATAATGAGTTAGAAGAATTGCAGCCTTCGGTGATTTATATATCAGCGTGAAGGTTGCAAAAAGAAGCGTGCAACTATCTACAACAGAAGAGGGCCCGAAGGCAAGAAGCAGCAGAATAATGATCAAAAGAATGGCAGATCAGCAGAGCTGTCAACTGTACTCACCAGAGAGAGAGAGAGAGAGAAAGAGAGAGAGAGAGGAGAGAGAGAGAGAGAGACGGTCGCGAGTGTGTGAGAGAGAGAGTGAACGAGACGAGAGTGTGGTGTGCGGTGCGGGCGCACACCTCGACACCATCTACGCGAGGCGACAAGCCAGCGTACGCGAGAGTGACAGAGAGAGAGAGAGAGAGAGAAAAAGAAAGAAGCATCGGGCGTCCGAGAATTCTCCGCTGCTCGGTAGCAGCAGGTCGGGCTTGCCTCCAACGCGAGGCAAAGCCGGTACGCGCGCGCGTTCGAGCCAGCAAGAGAGAGGAGGGAGAGAGGGGGAAGCCGAGCGCTCCGCCGGCGAGGCTCGAGAATCGTCGTGCCGGGACCTCGGGCGCGAGCCGTAGGAGAGCGCGCGCTACGAGTGTGAGTGCGAAAGAGTAGGGAGGGGGACCGCGCTGACTCGTGCGACGCAGTACCGTACTGAAATGCATACAGCCGTGATGCAGCGGCTGATGTTAGAGTCGCGCGATTTGCGCGCGCTGAAATTAAGTGTTGGTCGTCTGACAGAGGGCGAACTCGACGGAGAGCTCGCTGCTAAAGGTTATAGCGTGCGTGGCTCTCTCGAGGTTCGTCGAGATCGACTCTTGCGCGCGTGTATTTCCGAAGCAATGCCAAATTTACGCGAATTACCCTGGTACGAGTGGGACATGGCCGGGGCGAAACAAACGCTTTCGGAGGGGGAAATAGAGCGGCGGATTTTAGATAAAAGCGGAGAATGGCCAAGGAGAATACGGTGAGGTTGGCTAGTCCACGATCTAGCGAAAGCGAGATCGGAGGCGGCCAACCAACATCTGACGAGGTAGGCTTGCGACGGGAGGCGATGCCGGTGACGACGACGTCATCGAGCATTGTAACCTCGCAAGCTAGTCAAGCGATAGTGACTACGTCGGCGGCGCTGTCAGGGCGGCCGATCGTCTCTACCGGATTCGGGAGCCCGCAGTCACCGACTCCAGCACCTCGAGGCTATAGGTTCGAGAACCTCGTGCCACAGTGGGCTCCCGGCTCGTGGTCATATTTCTCTGCTCGGCTAGTGCAAGGCATCGGTAAGACGCCACTTGCCATGCCGCAGTATAGAGAGGAAGCGCGTCGAGCGAAAGCCGACCTCCGACAAATAAAAGAGATAGGTGGTATACACCATCGACCACTTTTGTCGTTTTTTCCTGCGGCCCGTGATAACGGGCGAATAAATGACGAGAGCTCGTCATTGGGCTCGGTGACCGAGAGAGAATCGGTACACAGCGAGAGAGTGGAGGAAGCGAGATTTGCAGAGACAAGCGACTTGATGAGCGCGCGGGCAGCTCGGATTGGGGAACTTCGCGCAAGCGGAATGACCTACGAGCTGGCCAGGGAAAGAGAGAAGAAGAGCTCTTTGAAGAAGAGCTCACCCGTGAGAGCGAGCGCGCATTCAATCACGCGCTTGAAGAGTTGAGAGTGGAGCAGGAAGAGGACGAGATCGAACAACAGCATCAACGCTGCTTACAACAAGTGCGTGACAATGCGTTGATCGAGGCCCGTCGAGTGACAGTGGACCAAGCTAACTGTCGCCGAGAGGGAGAGCTGAGACAAGCAAGTCTCCGGCGAACCTCGACAGCCACAGCTGATCCATCGACACGGCCGCTTCCAAGAGAGAGGATAGCCCGTGATCATGCGAGACAGTCGGGGGGAGAGCGAAGGCATAGATTAGACACGACAAGACATCCGACGGAGAGTTCGGAGAGTCAGTCGGAAATGCCTCAGGTGAGCGAACGCCGTGGGAAGAAAAGTCGTAGGAGCCGGAGACAGCGAGGAGGAAAGACGGGTAGTTTGCAGGGCCAGAGTCCTAGGGAAAGCTTGAGTCTTTTGAGCAGCGACAGAGAATACGAACATAGTTCGCATCACGCGTCGTCGGAGAAACTCTCAGTGCGAAGTTCTCGGTACGAGAAACCGGAAAACGCGCGAGATATAATAAAGAGGCTCAAGGACTGGGGTTTCCAGTTTACCGGCGAAGGCCGAAACGAGGACCCAGATGAGTTTTTAGAGCGTTTGAGCGACTGCCGTAAGGGTACTCGCGCATCGGACGTCGACTGGTTGAACGTCTTGCCTTGTATCTTTCAAAGCGAGGCGGGTCGGTGGTTCAGAGCGAAGCAGAATAATATTGATTCGTGGAATGAATTTTGCCGGGCGTTCCGGCACCGCTACGTGCCAGAGTACAATCGAGAGGACTTGATGGAGGATTTATGACGGAGAACACAGCATAAGGGAGAGAAGATTACGACGTTTCTCGCAAAGTTCGAGTACATCGTGTCTCGTTTCCATAGACCGCCATCTAAGAGGGAGTTGTTGCAGATTGCGTATCGCAACATACTCCCCGAGTATCGCAGGGCTATCGGTGATAAACTCAACGACAGTCTCGAGGATCTCGAGAAATACGGTCGACGCTGGGAGAAGCAGCGTGATTTGGACAGCCGGTATGCACCGCCGCTGCCAGCCGAGAAAATGCACGTTCCCGGCGCGGCGTACGGCGGTGGTACTGCAAAGCCCAAGGTCGCTGCAGTGGAGACAGTGGAGAAAGAGAAAGAGAGCGAGGAAACTCCGAAGAAGGGCAAGAAGTCGAAAGCCCAGAAAGCTGCAACTTCAGCGTCCGCTTCGGAGTCGGAGAGAGTGGCGAGCGCCAGCACTAACGTCGGCCTTGGGAATAAACCAAAGCCGGCGGGAAGTGGTGCTGCAACAAGCCAGAATTCGGGCAATAAGCAGAAGGGCGGAGGAACTCAGCCACGCACTGGAGGAAATCCAGTGACGGGGGCGGGTAAATCGCCCTTGGGGCCGACCAACGTGAGCGCGGGAGAGTTTCTCGGCGCCTGTTTCACGTGTCAACGGGTGGGCCATCGCGCTTCGCAGTGTCCCGAAGTAGTCTGCTACAGATGCAGAGGAAAGGGACACACCTCGAGGAATTGCACAAATCCTCCGACGGCGCAAGCGAAGTTCTGCGCCATTGATAACGGGCAACCCTAATGCCCAGTGTCAATGGTGCGGACGAGAGGGTGTTACGCTACTCTCGTGTCCCGACTGTAGGATAATAACTACAGCTCTGGGCAACTTGAAGTTGGGGGCCCAGAGATAAAGAAACCGGTGCCCCCAGTTAAAGAGGGAGTGAGAGGTAAAGAGGCGAAAGTGGTTACATTCGCTCAGCCACTCGTAAAGCTCGACGAAACCGAGAGGAGAGACGAGGAAGAAGCTCGCCGATTTGTCGAGTTGAGGAAGGTTGAGGAGACGGCCAGGAGGTTGCTGAGTGAAAGTGAGAAGGGGGAGAGAAAAAGGCGGGACCTGACCGCAGCTCGATTGGATTATCGAGACTGCCAATGGTTCAAACCGACAGGAGTAGAGAAAGAGAGCGAGAAACGGAACGCTGCTAGGAACGAGAAACCTCAAAGCTCGCCGAAACCGCTCTTTGTCCCAGAAATCAGCACGAGAGAAAGTGCGGATGAGGGAGAAGTGGTTGCCGGAGATGCTTTGCTGGACCCGATAACGCACCGTGAGGAAGCGTGGAGAGTGGTAATGCCAGAGGAGCAGAAGGAGAGAGTAATAAGAGATGCACACTGTCCGCCTTCGTCGGGTCACTTGGGAATAGAGAAATCTGACCGAGTGGCTCGAGAATATTATTGTCGCGGAGCCTATCACGACGTGTACAAGTTTGTACAGTCGTGCGAGGANCGGAGAAGGAGTGTTTGGCAGTGGTCTGGGCGATCAGGAAGCTAAGGCCGTACATTGAGGGGTACGACTTTAGCGTGATAACCGACCACAAAAGTTTGCAATGGCTGAGGAATCTGAAAGATCCCAGCGGTCGCCTAGCGAGATGGGCCATTGAATTGCAACAATGGAAGTTTGATGTGATTTATCGGAAAGGTGAATTAAATCACTTTCCGGATGCGCTATCTCGAAGCGACGAAAACGGCGAGGAAGCCGTTGCCGCTTTCGAGGAGGTACAAGACCCGGAATATTTGAAACTGCGAGAGCAAGTGGAAAAATTCCCGGAGAAGTACACAGGGTGGCGTATCGAGAACGGAGTGCTTTATCGTTGGCGCAAAGATGCTTTGCTGGACCCGATAACACACCGTGAGGAAGCGTGGAGAGTGGTAGTGCCAGAGGAGCAGAAGGAGAGGGTGATAAGAGATGCACACTGTCCGCCTTCGTCGGGTCACTTGGGAATAGAGAAATCTGACCGAGTGGCTCGAGAATATTATTGTCGCGGAGCCTATCACGACGTGTACAAGTTTGTACAGTCGTGCGAGGAATGCCAAAAATATAAAACGGCACAGAGCGGAGCGAAAGGGCTCATGGGACGGCGAGTCGTCGAGAGGCCTTGGGCCATCGTCGCCGCGGATCTCATGGAGTTTCCTCCGAGTAAAAATCGATTCAAATATCTAGTCATGTTTCAAGATTTGTTTACACGCTGGATTGAGTTGAAGCCGTTGAGGAAGGCGGATGCGAAGTCAGTGTCCAGAGCGTTTGAGGAGTTGATTTTATTCAGGTGGGAAACTCCTGAATATTT
>QLSS01000923.1:3725-22634 GCA_024372645.1 Trichomalopsis sarcophagae | reverse complement strand
AGGCTTCGCGCGCTCGCACGCTCGCTCTCGCTCTTGTTCCAACATGGTGGCTCTCCCCACTCCTCGGTAGAGAGAGAAGGTGATGCAGCACCCCACAAGGTCACGGCCGTTCCGCCCGGCGATCTCCGGCGGAAAAAGCCAGCATTTCCAAAGCACGGGGTTTAGTCTCCTTCTCTCTTACACCCTGCTGCCAGAGGACTGAGGTCTGAGGATCTATGCCATTCATTTTCTGTTAGTTAACATCTTTAAGATTGAACAAACCCAATTTAAACTAAAAGCCTTCCCACCCTTGCGATAAACATATGCTACTTTCAATCTTTCTGCTCCAACGATGTTTCTGGCGGCGCTGTCTACGTCGTTGCTCAGTAATCTTATGCTCTCGGGTTCGAGTCCGGTACCCGGCTAATTTTTTTTTCTTTTTTTCTACTTTCTTATAAAATTTGCAGTATAAAATGCACAACCACAAGTTAATATTTTAACCATTTTTATTTAATTTAGGTTCGTATAAGGGGCCTTGAATTAAATCAGTAACACTGATTATATATGTTTTTGTATTAAAAACAATACAATTAAAAACTTTAAAATAATTATACAAATTATATTTTACGTATAAATAGCTCTACTCGTTAGAATTGTAGTACGTAGAATTTAATTGTATTGTTTTTTAAATTTAAATATAAAAATAAAATTTTTTTTTCAAATAAAAATGGCTAAAATAAAGTCCTATTAATTTGTGGTTGTGCATGTTATACTGCAAATTTTATAAGAAAGTAGAAAAAAAGAAAAAAATTCGCCGGATACCGGACTCGAACCCGAGTGCATAAAAATACCAAGCAACAACGTAGACCGCGCCGCCACAATCATCGTTGACGAAGAAAAACTGAAAGTAGCATATGTTTATCGGGAGACTGGGGTGGCTTTTTTGTTTAATTTACTTTTTTTTAAGCCTAAACTTAATTTTTCATTTTAATGTAATTGTGAAAACGTTATCGTACTGATAAAATAATGTAAATTTATTGAAAATTGTATTTTTTCGTTACCCATAAAACTAAAAATAATTGTAGTTACACATTGTACGTCCCCTACCTACTAAAAGAATAATAATATTTCTTATTGTTTTTACGCATTATACCAATGTTGTCGACGGTGGCGCCACAAACCAATGTTGTCGACGGTGGCGCCCCCGTTACCGACCCCCTCCATAGCTCAGAGTGAGCATGAGTAATTTACTTTATCGACCTTGGATGCGATAATTTGGAATAGGATTTGTAGGATTAAAGGTTAAGATTAAAAAATACATCAAAATATTCATTTTTATTTTACTTTATTCAAAAAAGATAGGTACATAAAATATTATTTGTAAAGACATGTATATTATGAAATCTTTCAGAACTTCTTATAACCTTGATTTTCTGGCATGGACTTCGTATTAGTGGAATATTTCTCAAAAGTATTTTTTAACCGTTCAAATTTATTAACAGGAGTAGAACAAGGTTCTCCACGATACGTATTACATTGTTTATCATCGTGCACTCTTCTAGCGCTTTTATCTTCGTTGTGAGGTATGTACGGAGTGCTATTTCGTTTCATTTTTTACATCTATCCTGACTGATGGTTTAAGATAATACTGATTCGAATGTTTGTTCCTGCAAGCTTTATATAGTTTCAAACAAGTTTCTTAATATCACCACTTATAGGATTATACTTGACAACGTGATCATGTAGAATTAGACAATACGCTGTAGTGTCCATGGGTATATTACGCTTACATTCAAATTCAAGACGTACGTCTACAGCTGCCTGTTTCAGTGACTCATTTTGTTTTGAGCAGTCGATAACTATGAGTGGAGCATTTGTAATGAATTCTTCTTTGCTTAAAAGGGGATCTATTACAATTCTATCAGAATAATACGCATTCTGAAAATTAGCATACATATCGTAAAGCATAGCAAACTGATTGTTTAGAATATCAAAATACATTTTGCATGGTTGTTGGAAGTACTGGATACTCATACAACTCCCATGAACGAAAACTCATCGAAATCGGTATATCTTTTTAAATATAGTTAAATAGTTGTATTTTTCGTCGGTCTGACAGCATGAGGTTAGGCATAAGCCACTCTATACGATTGATCTCGATTTTGAATTCTTCATATGTCGGTCTCCCGTCCACCATTAAAGCCTCTTGCAAAACAGCATTCAAATCATTTCTTGATCTTGTGAGAATAAGTTCATGCTTAACGTTTACAACGATTTTGCGATAATCTTCAGCGAAACCAAAACCATTGATAGAGGAACTGTCACATCAAAGTTTCCATTATTATGAGCTATTCCCACGTCAGTAATAGGTGTCCAGCCTGAATTTTCAAGATACTTTAATTGACTAGGTGAGAAAGATGTGTAACCTTTCATCAGGGTTGTAGCAGCAACGTTCTTACATCGATCAATCTCTATGGCATTCATCTCATATCGAATTTCTTCAAAGAGATGACTAATAGCATTGTTCATAAAAAGGGTGTGTTGTACTGCTTGTCCATCCTGTCTAGTAATCTTTCCACAAATATGTAGAGAACTTTTTGATGGTAGAACACATAAATCTCGATGCTGTATAGCTATCCGAATTTCATCACTATTATTGAATGCAAGTGAGGTATACAGTTGATGTGCATGAATCTCATAATGCGAGACAGATTCATCAAAGATAACAGGGGATTATACGTTAAGAACTGATTCCATTTTTCTGAGGCACACAGCAACAACAGATAAACGTACAAGTTATTTTTTCAGTATTTTTCTCGCTTGAGGTCTCGTTCTTCCTCCACCACTCACTTTGAGACCGAGACTTTGTAGAAACTGACTGTTCTGAGTGTTAATCGTTTGATCACTCGTGGCTGACTGACTGTCTGACGACATACTGAGCTATTAGTATAGCTTTTGTCAGCATTAAAAACAATACCCATTTCAATGGCTTTTTAAATGTAGACGAATTGTAATAATTTCACCTCGGAGATTAATCAAATCACCACTTGATCTACTATGCGTAGTTGTAGGTAATCGATCACTTTCACAGATATTGGCAAGTAAATTATTTGTTTAGGCACTTCTATTATCTTGTAGCCTGGCGCAACTGATGGGAAAAATTCATGTATTGTATGAACTTTCTGCTGATTTATTTATGCTCCTGTCGTAATGTTACATTCAACTCGTAAAACGTTCACTTTGAGAATAGCTACTGGTAAATCTGAGTTGTGACTTATATAGGGCTTCAAAAGTCTTGGAGTGAATCCTAGTAGACGACCAATCGAGTCAGTTGGTCGGAAATCTATTTCATGACTACACATAATAACACTTCGTAACGTATTATTATTTGGTTTGATACTAACTTTTATACCTCGAGTATCGAGGATAGCTTGTTGAGTTCGATCAATATCCTCAATCTCATAACTGCCAGTAGGTAGTTCAATTATTTCTTGACCAACATAACATTTATTACAGTTTTCATCAACGTTCGGTATTAGTATTTCGGTATAGAATTAAAAGTTAGCAGCTCAACAAGTCCAAGACTGTATTGCTTATCCAAATCCAGTTCTATTGGAGGAAAATAGTGCGTCTCAAGGATTGAGGAGGTGCCGGAGGTGAAGCGAGTCATTGATTCAACAACCATCTTGAATAGACTAATTCAAATCATTCATGTAGATTTCTTTTATATAGACAAAAATTATATTTACGATTGAGCTGATTGCAGAGAAATTTCAGACAGAGATGACCACAGATGAAAGTTGAATATTCCTGATACCTCTGACAATTGTACTTAACTTGAGATACTTTCCAGTAATTCATAAGATCTCGCGGTAGTTGTAAATCACCGAAACAATCAAAGTATGTAACCTCATTACCAATTTTTCGATAAGCTACCCAATGCGTGCCAGGTCCACTTGCATCATCCAGATGAATGACTGCCGATTCTCTGGCTCGACAACCATTTGAAGGCAGAGCATTTCTCATAAAAACTCGAAAATTTGGTATATTTATTAGGTTTACATATTTGAGCAGATCGTAGTCGGTAAGTGCACGTTTAGGCAATCTTATTTCATCGAAGTTTTTTTTTTCTTCCTTTACACTTTTTGTTCTTCTTCTTCTTCAGAAAGATGCCGAAACCTTTACGTTGAGGTTTTAGAAACAGTCCTTTACCGAGTGCCAACATTTCAATTTTTTCATTATGTCTTTTTTGCTCTTCCATTTGTTTCTTAGCAGCACTTGCTTTATTTATTGCTTTAGCGATTCCTGCAGCTCCTGCAAGTGAGCCTACTACACTGAGACCAGCAAAAAGTGGGATAAGTGCTGGAAGAAAGCCACCTACTTTGTTGGGAACAGGCAATATGCGTGAAACATTAACTTTACTTTTTCCACCAACATTTTTTACATGCTCTCGAGCCATCTTTAGTGTTGACTTTATCATAGAGTGAGAATCGTTGCCAGGAATGATAGGTTTTCCCATTGACTTGATCAATTTTTTCAGTGTAATCTTTTTCTTTGAAATCGTTTTCTTAAGTTTATTAGATCTAGGCCTGCCACCTCCTCTTACTCCTCCTCTTCCAACACCCAAACCAAGCTTCGATTTTAACTTCATGGTATTTGCTATAGCGAAAGCTGTCGCTTTTTCTTTCAAACCAGCGTCTCTAGATTTCACTCTCTGCCACGCCTTCTCTGCTAAAATCTGATCAGCTACGTTTCTGTCTTGAATGTTATCAGGATTTTTTGAGTAGGCAATATCGTGTTCCTTACAAGCAGCGTCTAGAGGATTTATTCCTGAATCACCACGATCTAAACGTTTAGCAAGTTTAGTACCTGGACCACAGTACTGATAACCAGGCACATGAAGTTCAATGGGTAATTTGTTAATCAATGTATTCACTAAACCTGTACCTTTTTTCTGATGCATGATGCTAGCTCTTAACAAGCTCATGCGAGACTGACTAAGGGTACTATAAATGCTCATATTTATAATATATCGAGTCAGTCGTGATATGAAATTTTAAGAAGCATGATGGATCTTAAAAAACAGGCAGCAAAGTTGCCAGTGGTTAATTTCGATATTTTGACCCAGCAGCAGCAAAAAAACAACAACACAATAGTTATGGAAAATTGCTACCTAACAGTATAAGAGCAGTATTTTGTGGTCCGTCTAATTGTGGTAAAACGAACGCACTCTTATCTCTAATCATTTATCCTAATGGTTTGAGATTTAAAAATATTTACGTATACTCGAAATCTTTGAATCAGCATAAATATAAATTTTTTGAATAACTTGTTGAGCCTCTAGAAGGTATTAAATACTTATCGTTCGGTGAACACGATCTCGTCGTATCACCTGATGAAGCTCAACCCAACTCAGTTTTTATCTTTGATGATATTGCCTGTGAGAAGCAGGATAATATCAAAGCTTTTTACTGCATGGGCAGGCATAAAAGCGTGGATTGCTTTTACTTGTGTCAGTCGTATGCGCAAGTACCGAAACATTTAGTGCGTGACAACGTCAACTTGTTGGTAATTTTTCGGCAAGATGATATGAACTTAAAACATGTTTATAACGATCATGTTAATACAGATATGACATATCAACGCTTCAAAGATATTTGTTCAATGTTTTGGAAGTACGATTTGGTAAAGTCACATAAATTGGAGGTGGAAAAAAATTTGGGGGAATCGTTCAAACCGCTTGTGAAGCCACTGGAAAAGCTAATCGATGTAAGTGAGCATATTAAACAAGAAAAAAGTTTATCGTCAGTGGTAGTTAAAAAAGAAAAACGAAAGAAGAGAAAATTAAAATTAGAGCGTATTGAAAATAATAATAAAGACTATGATGATGATGCTGATGATGATGCTGATGCTGATGATGATAATGATGATCCTGGAGAATCAGCTTTTGAGTCAGCTGTGGGCGATGCAGATATTTCAGATCACGAAGAAACTGTTATTCAAAATAACGCTGCAAGTGTTTCAGATGTTTCGGATGATGAAAAAACAGTTATGTTATAGTTTATTATTTATAGTTTATTTTTCCATGTACAGATTACTCTTTTTACATTTCCACCCATGCCTCTTTCTCTTACATTTCACTTATATCTACTTATCTCTACCTCTTTCTTATCCGCTCCTCTTAATCTTCTCCGTATTTACATTTTCTCATTTTCCGACGCTATTTACAATATATTTACAATTTCTATTTTACTCCAGTTCCTCTGAATTTCCTGATCTACATTGACTTTTCTCCCTTCTTCTAATCTTCTTCTTATAGCTTCATTTTCCCTCCCTTCTCGTAACCAATCTAGGCTCTCTCCATCCCCCACTTCTTTAAATGCCTTTTCCAATTTCCTTCCCCATTCCGATGGATAACCATTTTTTAGATTCCTTAATTCCTCTAACAAACATATTTTTGGCCATCTTCCCTCTTTCATTTTTACAATTTCTATCAAGTAGTTCCCTGCTCTTTTTCTCGACTCTATTTCTAAGCTGGTTCTACCTGCCTCCATTTTCCATATATAGTCTGGTGTGTTTCCATTTACTCCCAGAGCCATTTTCACGTACCTTCCTTGAACCCTCTCTATCTCTTCCCACCTTTCCCATCCCCATAATTCTGCTCCATATAAACATCCTGATTTCACTATTGCGTCCATCAAATACAATCTCCCCTTTAAATTATCTAACCTCGCCCTTTTCCAAATTCCCCACACCGTATTCATTGCTTTCCTAACTTTCACCGTCATTTTTCTTACCTGTGTCCCAACTGTCCCTCTCGAGTTGAACCAGAACCCTAAATATTTGTATTCCTTAACAATTTCCAGTTTATTCCTCTCCTTTATATTTCCATTTTTCAGCCTTTTTCCTTCTCCCCCCTTTTTGAATCACCATTATCTTTATTTACCTCCAACCCATTGTTTGCACTATATTTCTCTAAACTATTAAGCATCTCTTGTAACCCTTCCCACGAATCCGATACCATGGCTACATCGTCCGCAAATTTCAAACAGAAAATTTTCTCTTTCCCTATAACTGTTCCTCCCTCCTTTCTTTTAACCCACTGATCTAAGTCTTCTATATATATATATTGAAAAGAGTTGGGCTCATCGGACACCCCTGCCTTACCCCCCTTTGTGTTCTAAATTTCTCCGAGATTCCCTCTTCCGTTATCACTTCGTTTTCCGTATTTCGGTATATACCTCTTATCATTCTTAGAAACCTTCCCTTTATCCCCCTTTTTTCTAATTTTTCCATCATTTTTTCCCTGTTTACCGTATCAAATGCTGTTCTAAAATCCACGAATCCCACATATAATTTCTTTCCCTTTTCTTTTATCCTATTATTAATTAAACTATTTAGCACGAAAATGTGATCTCTAGTTCCTCTTTTCTTCCTAAAACCTGCCTGGCTCTCCTTTATCCCCTCATTCTTTTCCAACCATCCCCTCAATCTCCTTGCCAATATATTCGTTATAATCTTGTATCCTATATCTAAGAGCGAAACTCCCCTATAATTTTTAACCACCTCTTCATCTCCCCCCTTGTGTATTGGAAAAATCCTAGCTTTCTCCCATCCCTCTACCATTTTACCTTCGTTAAATATCCCATTTAGAATTTCTGCTAACTCTTCCATCCAGCTTGGTGGTAACCCTTTTATGAACTCTATTAACAACCCATCTTCTCCTGCCGCTTTTCTGCTTTTCATTTGACCCCGTGCTATTTTGACCTCTCCTATGCTAATATCCTGGTTTAACTCCTCTATCCCTTCCTCCTCTATACCCTCACCCGCCTCTACTTCTCTATTCCTACCCTCACCTCCCTCTACCTCTTGCTCTTCGGCCCCTAGTAACTTCTTGAAATGTTCCACCCATTCCTCTTTTTTTATTCCTCCTCCCTTCTTTTTTCTCTTCCCTCTTAGCTGATCAATTGCCTCCCAAAATTCCTGTATCCCATTACAATTTTCTAACCTCTTCCATTTCCTTTCTTTTTCCTCCTCTTTTTTTGTTTCCCTTAATATCTTGAGTTTGCTCTTCTCCTCTTTCATTATCTCTCTATCCTCCTCCTTCCTAGTTTTAACCCACTTTTTTAATGCCCTTCATGTCTTTCTTTTTTGTTCAAATACTTCAATATTTTCCCCCTTTCCTAATTCTCCCCCCTGATTTCTTGTAAGTTTTAATTCTTTGCTTATTTCCTTAATAGCCTCTACGAGTCTCTCCCATCTTCCTTGAATCCCTCCTACTTCTTTGTCAATCTCCGCCGTTTTTTCCTCCATTCTTTCTCTGTATTGCCTCCCTCTATTTTCTACCCACCTCAGTGTTTTCCCTCTCTTTTTATTATGCCTATCCCTATCTATATTTCCGTTATTCTTCTTTTCTCCCCTTAATATAATTTCTACCGGTAAATGGTCAGACTCTATTCTCTCTCTAACTGTCACTTCTTCTATTACACTACCTTTCTCGTTTTCTCTCTCTATCACCAGGTCAAGCACTGAGTAACTTGTCCCTCCTATGAACGTTTGTTTCCCCTCCCAATCCCCTTTTGTACATCCATTTTGTATCTCGCATCCTACTTCTTCACAGAAGTTTACAAGCTTCTTCCCCTCCGCATTAACAACTTCATCACTAGAGTTTCTACTTCTTTCTTTTTCCCCTTCTTTTCCTATCTGCCAGTCTCCTATTCTCGCATTAAAATCACCTGTTATAATTATCTGTTCTCCTTTCTCTATCATTTCTTCTGTAATCTCTTTCAACTCTTTCAGGGCCTCATCAATTCCCGTATTTATGTACACTATTATCACATTTATTTTTCGTTCTTCTTCTAACTCGATTCCTCTTATAATTATTCCATACCCCCATTCCTCCATGCTATCCGTTTTTATATTACTCTTAACTCCTGCTAATACTCCCCCCATTCCTCTCCCTCTCTTATTCAGTCTTCTAGCTGCTTTGGCTTTCCACTTGTAGTTTTTCCCTAATCTACTAATCCAATCCCTCTCTCTATCTTTTTCTAGCCACGTTTCTTGCAACGCTACTATTTCAAACTTCTCTAGGTATTCCTTGGCCTCCCTCGCCTTACTAATTCCCGCTACATTCCATGACATTATTTTTATCCCCCCTCCTTCTATCCCTTATTTTCGAAACCCCCCTTTCCCCGTTTCCTCTATCCTACCCTTTTTCTCGCTCCATTCATACCAACACCCATTTACTTTTATTTTCTGATATCCTACCTGTGTTTCTAGCCCTCTTCCCCTCTCCTCTTCTGCAATCATTTTTAGCCAATTTTGTATCTCCTTTTCTCTTTCCGTAAGATCATCTTCAATCCACACATTTATCCCTTTTAACATGCCTCTCTTTCTCATCACTTCAATTTTATTTTCCATAGACTCTAGCTCTACTACTAATCCTCCCCCTATCGCTCTCACTTTCTTTATATAGATAGCCTCATTTAGTTTCTCTTTTATAATTCCCTTAATTTCCTCTTTTATTCTAGCCCCTACTGTCCTTACTCCCCTAATAAATATGTTTTTCTTTCTGCTTTTTCTCTCTGCCATTTCCCATTCTAATTCTTCTTCCCCTAACTTCTCTGGCATAACCTTCAAATAATCCCTTTTTATATTTCCTAGCCCTTCTCCCTTGCTATTGTTATTATTCTCTTCCTCGCTGTTTTCAATATCTAGCTCGCCCTCTTCTTTTTCGTCTGCTCCGTCCCCCCGCACCGGGTCTTTTTCCTCATTATTATTTTTATACTTTTCGACCTTGTGCTCTTTTCCCAGAGTGTCCCTCCCTTTTTCTAACATCTCTTCTATTACTAATTCAAGCTCGCTCAGCCTGTTTTTATCCATTGATCTTTCTTTTTTAACCAGCTCTAAGTCCCTTCTCAATCCCTCATTGATTATTCTCTCTAGCTTTACTTTTTCCTTCATCTCGCCCATCTCCCTCTCTAATGTCTTTTTCTCCCTATCTACTCTATCTATCTTATTCTCTAGGTCCTTAATTAACTTACGTACTACCGCAAATTCCTCCGTCGACGACTCTGCACTCGTTCCCGTGGCGCCCTCTGCTGCTGTCTTTCCCACATCTTCTTCCTTCTTGTCCCCTGTTGGTAACTCTGCCTCTGCCGGTACTGTCGTCTCCTTCCCCGCCACTGCCGCCGTTGTTCCCGCTGCCGTTGTCCTTGATTCCGATGCCCCCACTGATTCTGTCCATTCCGATGACTCCTCATTTCCTCGTCTTCTTCTTCCTCGTTCTTCTCCTTCCTCTCCCGGTTTCTTCCATCATCCACTTTCTCCTCCTCGTGCATCTTGCCAGAATCGCCTTCTTTTCCGCTTACCAGAGAGTGCTCTACTCTTCCCCTCTTGCCGAATGCTACTTGAAACCCACAGTTGCCGCTTTCCAAGTAGCTTCTCATCTGCCCTGCCTGTTCTTTTGTCTTATCTTCTTTCCTCGGCCTCCCTCTCGGTCTTTTGGCTTCTTCCTTCTTGTCTCTCTTCTTACTTTCTAGGCCCTTTGTTTCTCCCGTCTCCGCCATTTTTGTGGCGTTCTTAACCTCTTTCTCCCTGACTTTTTTCCTTTTCACTTTCCAACACCAATCTTCTTTCTTTTTTCCTCCTATACTTTCTCTCGCCTTTTTAGCTAATTCTCTCATTTTTCCTGACTACTTCTCTTTTTTAAATGTCTATTTCCTTTGAAAATCGCCTTTTTAGCTGGAGCTTCTTTACTCGCGTCCTCTCTCTGCGAGCGCTCCCTAACCTCATCGCCTTAGATACAGTATATGGAGTGCGAAAAATGCATGATAATAAACTAATGATTGGAAATGCTCTTATAAGTTTTGACAAAGATAAATTTATCGTTGGCAATAAAGTGTATGAAAAAGATCTCGGTCTTGTGGAATTGTTGTTTAAGAAATATCCTTATGACACTTTAATCACTGACAATGATAAGAAAAATTATGCTAAGATTTTAAAAGACACAAATGCACATAAAAAATACTATAAATCGAAGGAAGATATTCGTGAAAATGCAAGTAAGAAATATACTGATTTTGTGAGTAAAATTCTCAAGGTTGGTAAAAGTGGTAAGGGGCTTATGTCATATAAGATCGCTCATAAAAATATCCATACTGAATACCGTTATTGGGATGATCCAAATGAACTTGTAGATCGTTTAAGATTACTTATAGCTGAAATATCTGCTGGCAATAATAACCATATCAATGAAATACAATCAATCATTGAGGAGCTTCGTGAAGCTGAAATTATTTCGTAACAACTCAGTATCGAAATGAGTATTGATGTGTTTGGACGTCAACTCGTCCTTGCAGGCACATCTCGAGGACCGCCTGGACTAGGATTCAAGCTGACTAGTAATGGAAATTTTGATTTAGAGAATCGAAAACTGTGTTATGTTGGTGATGCTGAGGATCAAGATGATGCTGTAAATTTAAAGTCTGTAAAAAAGTTGATTGAACAAAGAGCTGATAAATTTGAAAAAGATTTACAGGAAGTGGAGACTTTAGTAAATAATAAAATTATAAATACTGAGACAGAATTTTCTAGAATAAATAAAACGCTTAGAGATTTGCAAGAGAAATTACAAATCTTGGATTCTGGAATAAATAAACCTGTAAATCATAATGAAAGCAGGACTAGTGGAGGAACTTCATAAACCTGCTCGACGTAATTATCCACGTCGTTCTTTTCTCAGCAAAAATATTGATGAAACTTGGCAAGCGGATCTTGTTGAAATGATTCCATATGCCAAGCAAAATAAAGGGTTTAAGTACCTGCTCACAGTTATTGATGTATTCTCAAAGTATGCTTGGACTGTGCCAGTGAAACAAAAAACTGGAAAATGTGTAACTCAAGCTATGAAATCAATACTGTTGCAAAAAAGAGTACCCAAGAATTTGCAAACAGATCGTGGAAAAGAATTTTACAATAAAGATTTTGACAAACTAATGAAAAGATATAAAATTCATCTATACTTTACCTACAGTAATCTAAAGGCATCAATTTGTGAACGTTTTAATCGCACTCTAAAAAGCATGATGTGGAAGTTATTTAGTCTGCGTGGTAGCTACAAATGGTTGGATACCTTACAAGATTTAACATTGCAGTATAATAATAGTCGACATCGGACAATAGGAATAAAGCCTGTAGAAGTAGACAAAAGCAAAGTTAATCGTATTCTTAATCGAATTAATAGGAAAAAGTCAAACAGCTTAAATTTGTTTAAACATGCTAAATTTAAAATTGGAGATAAAGTACGTGTAAGCCGAATCAAGGAGGTTTTCGATAAGGGCTATACACACAATTGGTCAACTGAAGTCTTTACAATAACGCAGGTTTCACCTACGAAGCCCTATATTTATCATCTAAAAGATTATCAAGACAAACCAATAGCTGGAGGATTCTACGAGGAAGAACTTCTCAAGACTAAATATCCAGATGTCTATTTGATTGAGAAAGTTTTAAGAAAAAGTGGTGATAGAGTTTATGTAAAATGGTTAGGTCTTGGCGATACTCACAACAGTTGGATTAATAAAAATGATATGTAAAAAAAGAAAACATTAATAAATTATAAATGATGTAAAATTTATTGTTCATTTATTTACATTTCCTTCAATTTTTTTACAAGTACTGGCAATATAATTTCATTTATTTGTAAAATTCTTCTCCTAAAACGTTCTCGATCACGTGCACCCTGCTCCCACTTGCTACATCGAGCTTCATGATACGCAAATTTCCATTTATACATCAAGTGTATGGTTGGTTCTTCCTTGAATTGTACACGCTTCTCTTTGCTGGAATCAGACGTTTCTAAATTGAATTTTACATGAAATATGTGCATATGTGTATAATTCGAACTTTCCCATTTCGTAATATTTTATAGTGCCCTAAGGCAAGCGTATCAGTAGTATTATCTTGAAGAAATGTGAAGTTTGGATCTTATAGCGTATTTCTCTCGACTCTGAATGCATGAATTTCGTAGACAGTCCAAATAGTCATTAAATTCAATGGTTTTCTTTACAACTAAAGCTTTGATACCCTTGATTTTTTTCATACTATCTTGATTATTAACACGTGTACTAAACATTTTGCTTCTCAATCCAACAAATTCAGTGAGAATCTGACCATTACACTCATCTTTCATGAGTCCAACAATTTTCTTATTAACATGTGGCATGTTAAATATATTATCTGCAGAATAATCTGAAGTATCGAACATGTGAATATTTCTTTTCATATCTTCATAAAAATCATCACATTTAATAGCATAGATCAAGCTATCAGTATCTGTATACAATAATTTACAATCATCTTTATACACTTGTCGCATATAATTATAATGAAAATCATACATCAGTTTCTTGGAGAGATCTAGAACTGTGAGGCCAACATAAATTGGTTTATTTATAAGTATGTCAGTCTGATTTAACTGTATGGCAACTAAATTTTCATTAAATATTGAACTACTGTGAAAGTTTGGCTTTGAAATTTGAGCTTCTATACCATATCTTCCATCATATTCACTCATAAGCTGAACTGAAACTCTTTTTCTTACATTTTCCATAGTCTTACCAAATACTGCATTATTCATCAACTTGAAAAAATTCTTTTCAAATTCATTTTTTGATACTGCTCTCATACTAGTGTTCAAATCAATGTATGATTTGAGCCATGGAGACTGCTTGAATCTCAGAATTTTATGTATTTTAATGAGTCGAAGACCATTTGAGAGAGCCTGTTTTAGAACTACATAGTGAATAACAAGTATTCATTTGCTTTATCTTTATCATACTTTTCAAGCATGTACTTATGATTAGCTGCTGCATACCGATTAGAGCACTGACTCAAACCACCTCGAATTCCTCGTTCTATAAAAAGTACCATGTCAATGTCTGTTAGAAGTTTTAATTGTACACCTGTATATTTGAGCATAGCGTCCCAGGAAAAGCCTGGAGTAGTGTAATAATGAGCAGGATCTAGATTATAAACATTTATGCTCTGATCTCGAACATTTTCGAAAACGTCTGCTAACAGCAAAACATCAGTCTTCATATAAAGATCTGAGTACTCGCCAAGTGTTTGTATATTAAATGTACTCCATACATTTTGTGCATGCTCATAATCTTGATCAGATATCGATGAGTCATTGAGAATGCTGAAAAAATCCTCTTTTGCATGCAATTTACACTCTTCTAGTTTTTCCCACGAGCTTATATAATCATAGGGTAAAACACCTTTTCTTGTTAACAAGTTTATTTGTGTTATACTCAGATCACTAAATTCTTTATTAACAATTGAATAGTCTTGAAGATATGATGCTAATTTTTCAAGTGATGTAGGCATAAATCTAAATGAATCTAAAAATCTTATCTTAATTTTGCTGTTTTCTACGTGCTTCGTAAATGAAATATATTTTTCTTTTGTCAGAGGTAGTAAATCAATCTGTCCTGGGAAATGGTTTGATACATCAGCAATAATAAAGTGTGCATCATAACCACTTAAATTATGAAACACAACTGGAACTATTTTTGAATCTTGATAGTTTAGATTGCAGGTAGCATGTGCAGGTCCTCGATATTTTCCAGTGAGATTACAGTGATCACGCACCTTTGCATCATCATTCAACAATTTTTTACAAATATGACACGTTTTTGAATCATAATAACCTATTAATTATCAGTCTGAGATAGAACTGGCATAGGTAAAGGGTTCGCATATAAATCACTTATTTGTTTTTCTATGTTTCTTAACTGTTCAGCAAACCATTTTGACGCTTCAGGTCCTCTATGAAAGGCATATTTTGATAGTGAATCGTTGTAACTACATTTCAGATAGTAACCTATCCTCTCTTAAAAAAGTGATGACCGGATGTTGTGAAGCCGCTGAAGCGTGATTCTGATTGGTCCGCTGATTTCAGATTCAAAACCATGTATCGATTGACCGATTTGATAATAAATTAAGTTGAAAAGTAATTTTAAAATGAGGTACTGATAATAATATTGAATAAAAATTGTTTATTGATTTTAATTATAATAATATGATTAAATCAGGCGCGATAGTCGAGTCGATACATATGTACGTCGTGATTCTGATTTGTCCGCTATACAGCAGCGCCACAGCATAAGTGCGTTCTCTATGCTCTACGGTTAAGATTAGGTACAGTTACTATCCGACCGCATGGCGGTATGTGAAACTTGCGCGTTGTCTCTCCCGAAATCTCCGTGCATCGCTTCGAATTTACATCAATTTTGGGTTTTAGTGCGAAAATAAACATTGTCGTGGGTCGCAGTGCATATTATTGGCGACCGTTCCGTTCGTATTTATACGCGAGAAGTGCAAAATCGAATCGCGTGTGTGCGGAGTTTAACCTGTAAAATGGCTGTCGTCGTAACTGACTCGGAGGAGATGCCTTTTTCGCTCGACGAAGATTTCGACGAGCTCGTGGACAAGGACAAAACAGTGTATGTATATATTTCAAAGTTTAGAAGCACGTAAAAATTTGTTTTTTTTTATTGTAAATTTTTCATATTAAATTTATAGTGAACTGGTCGGCTACGTCTCATCTGTCAATGCTCCCATGGAAGTGGGAAACAATGTAAAATATTTACTTATGAAGTTCACTCTCAGCAATGGACAAAATAAAAGAGTTCAATGTCTGATATGGAGAGCACCTTTGATTGAGGTGCACAAGCCTCACGTTACAATCAATAGGGTAAGTCTTTTTGTTTTTATTTACAATTATTTTCAATATAATAATTAATGATTGTTTTTTCATATTCAAATTGTTTTAGATCATACATATCGATGGAGCCCACTGCAAAGCAGCCAGACTACCGTTCAACTTGGAGGCTCAGGGATACGTTCCTTTTGAAATAGTCATCCAAGCGAGTACAACTGTGAGATATTTGGGCATGCACACTGCGGATCTACCCATTGTCGAGGAGGATGAACCAACAAAGGTGGATTTTACAACTATTAGTCGAGCTACTGGTAAAATATGTAAGTATATTTATAAATAAAACAATATTTGTGAGTAGAAATTAATATAACGACTAGGATACGACTAGATTGGTTAATTCTAAGACTAGATTGAGTAATCCTATGACTAAAATTACGTATAAAGTTTAATGATTTGTTAATACATAGAAATAAAAAAAATTTACTCAATAAATAATCAAATAACAACCCTTGAAGGTTCAGTACTCGGTCTTTGCTTAATTTTTTTTTGTTTTTCTGCTAAAAAGGATTAAAATAAAATATGAGTAAAATAAAATGATATTTATAAATAATAATAGTACAATAAATAAATATTTTTTTGGGGATTCAACAGCTATTGATGGATTCGTTAAGACGTAATTCACCTCCATTGACAGTCGCTATGAAAAATCTAGCTACGGTTGTGGCTCAATTACGGATGGGGTACACAAACTTACTGTCAACATAAGTAATTTTGTACCAGTTGACTTGAAGAAAGGAGTAGCGGTTAACATAGTTGGGGAAATCGATAAAGATAATGGTAGTATTTTTAATTTATATTTGAATTTGAAATTAAATTTGAAATTAATTTGTTCCTTTTTTTCAGGTTCCCCTCTAATCGTCAATTGCAAGAACATGAGCTGCATTCCAAAAAGGGAAAACGTTGATCCTATGCCTGAAGTTCAATTGATGAGGGGTGTACGAAGCTGCAAGAGGCTTCTACCAGCAGCTTAATTTATTTTCAAGCTCTTTTTTTTAAGTTCTTTTTTTCAAGTTCTTTTTTTTCAAGTTTTCATTTACATTTTTCACGATTTTATTGAAATTACATCTACCGTTGTTTTAGAACATCTAATCTACGTAAAAATCTACGTATCCGACCTTGGTATGTAAACCTGCTTTAATTACTTATTAACAAAAAATTATTTATTGGGTATTATTATTATAGCAACAATTGTGATATTACGTCTTTAGTGCTATATTTTGTTAATAATTAATTAAAGCATGTAATTGGTTAAGATCTTACTTTTTTGTAAAAATTTCAAGACTTATTCAATTTTCTAGAGAAGTCATTGAAATGGCATATTATAATACTATCTTGATAGTACAAATTTTTTATAATATTAATGATCTTCAAATTAGAAGAAATATTGTGTTTTAAGAGTTTTAGATTGAGTTTGAAATACTCAAATACTATTAATGAGACTGAAGCCAAGTTAATAGATAATGTATTATACGTAAAAATCTACGTATTAAATCTTATTTATATGTAAGGCTACTTTCATTACTTATTAATAAAAACATTTTTTATTAGGTATTAATGAATAGGAAACCTTGTGATAGTACAATTTTTAGGAGACGCTGTGAATGTTTTTATAATATAAGTAATTGAAATATGCCTAGAGATACTGCGAATATGATGTCAATTTAAAAATATGTTTTAAAAGATTGTTTGTACAATTGTTTGTAAAATTTTAATAATAAATGCTCTACATTTCCTCCTTTGTTTACTACCCTATTAATGTTTTTTGTGTAAAATGACTAGAAAAAATATACATATTTTGTATAAAATAGAAAATGACTAGATAATATAAATATTTTGTAGAAAATGATAAAGTGACTAGATTACATGAACACGCACATGCGCGGTGTTGAGATACGACATCTGACCGCGACGTACGCGACTAAATACGACATCTGGCCGCGCGTACAATTAATGGCGCCACTGTACACATAGACACGGCCTTTACATGCGTGACAACTACTTTGGTAACACGGCTCTATAAATATGAATATGTCATTGCGTCAGCACATAACCTACGTCTCAATCACACAAGCGCACGTGTTGAGTATACACCGTTGATATTTTATTGAAGTTCAAAGCATTAAACATTAAACGGGTGGAATATATTGCTCAGTGATCGCTTAACGAGTTTTGTAGTGATTTTAGTATTAGACAAACATTTATTGTACGCCGTTGTGTAAAATTGAGTGTGCACGCGGTCGATGCGTTATTCTGCATAAAAACATTAATTGTTGAATTAATTATTCAATCCAGTGGCGGTTTTCGGTATAGATTATACGTTTGCTTAAGGTATGTACGCTATCTAATNCGATGCGTTATTCTGCATAAAAACATTAATTGTTGAATTAATTATTCAATCCAGTGGCGGTTTTCGGTATAGATTATACGTTTGCTTAAGGTATGTATGCTATCTAACGTTTAAAAATTATAAATTGAAAATTTTAAAAAAATAATAAATAATAATTTGAGGTTAATTTTTGAAATATATGTTTCATAGTATTTGGATAGTATTTGGATGCAGATATCTTTACATAAAGTGCTACAAGGAAATTTTTGTTACGTGGATTGACAATCTATTCCAGGAACCAGTACACAAGAAAATTGTTGCTACGCACATTGAGATTTTATCCCAGAAACCAATGCTATAAGAAAATTGTTGCTACATGGATTGAGATTTTGCTTCTGAAACCAAATCTTTGTAAGTGAAAATTTTTATTCTATTGACAAATAATGACTATTGCCAATAGTTTGACACGCAGCTTTTAATTTATGAGTTTTTTCTTTTGCAAAATAACGAATAATCATTAGAAAAGTTATTAAATACTATTAAATTCTGACTGATTTTTGATTCCGTATAATTATCGAATAAGCCTAAACACATTTTAATATGTNTAATAAATAATAATTTGAGGTTAATTTTTGAAATATATGTTTCATAGTATTTGGATAGTATTTGGATGCAGATATCTTTACATAAAGTTCTACAAGGAAATTTTTGTTACGTGGATTGACAATCTATTCCAGGAACCAGTACACAAGAAAATTTTATCCAAGAAACCAATGCTATAAGAAAATTGTTGCTACATGGATTGAGATTTTGCTTC